>JAHZMV010004920.1:0-17529 GCA_027743765.1 Coecobrya sp. COE2 | reverse complement strand
AAGATAGGATTTATAATAGATGCATTTTGCCTTCAAAAAACTTGCAAGCTTGCCTCTTCCTGAAGTTCATCGTCTTCAAATAAGCAACTAAACTAAGTAAGTAATATCCCCTTATATGTATATTATTGCAGGTGAAAGTATGATAATTACAACGCAAACAAAGTATAAAAATATGCAACATGAGAGTGCGAACTTTAAAGAACTCAATTGAATAAAAATGTACTGCGTTTTGAGTATAGTTTGAAGTATAGATGAAAAAATCAGGAATGGAATGATGATGAGAAGTCAGTCTTGCAATTACATGTTATTTTACAGTTTTAACCTTCCTCATACTAACTAATTTGTACACGCCCCAAACAGATTACCATATAAGCAAAAGCAGCTGGAATGGAAAGGATTGAAAATATGAGTTTCTTATTCTTCTAAGTATTTGCTTGCACGAAATATTCCACAAGGAGTATAATAAAGCTTTTCTGTTCTCGCTGCCATTTTTTCACTCCAATTTTTTGTTATAACTTGTAAAAAAGCAGAGGCAGCAAATAAGGCACCAACTCAATTTAGTATATAAAGCAATTCACAAAGTTGAGAACGAGTTACAGAGTACTACTTTTCATTAAAAAGGATACATAAAGATTACGTGCCACCTTCCCGTACAATTTTATTAATCTTTTTTGTGACTCAACAAATTTCTCCACATTCCTCCTCCAGTGCATTGTACTTGGTTGTGGGACTGCCTATACTGTATACCATACACACTTTTCATATCTGCCCCGATCCTTTCTTTCGTCCTCTTGTGTTCCTTTTTGCATCATACTTGTCAACATTAATTTTAGACTGGAAAATTTGCATTTGAAAATAATTATCTCATTATTTTTATGGTTTCGTGACAGGATTTCATAATTTTCTCCATGCAGTCATATAACTGTCAGCATTAAGGAAGTGAAACTGCTGTTGTATGGATAAAAAGGGGAGTGAAGAAGAAGAAGATGAAGGCTTATATGCTGTATCGTACGGCACACAGCAGTATATTAAATAAGATGGCAGTTGGGAAAAACGCTCCTCTCTGTTGGCTTGGTTGGCGTTGGCGTACTTTCCATATTCCATAAACAACTTTGGTGTACTTGAATATAATGCAAAAGCAAGTATGTATATTCGTTGACTAGTAGTAAGTCCCATGGCGTGCAATTTGTGAAGAGGACTGTGACTTGAGAGCTTTCGCTCTCTCTTTCCTTTTCTGGCATTTTTAAAACAATTTGCTCCACTGGACCTGCCTTCCTGCCTCTCGTACGTCTTGGCTCAGCAAACTTTTAAAAAGTATTTGTATATTTGTGCTCCTGCCACTCCGCGCCACTATACTGCGTGTGACTTCTTTTCTTGTTTGCGTGTACTTGCTCCTTCAACTTTTTTGTACTTGTTACTTCTGCTCGCTCCATGTTCTAGAAAATTTCAATTGTATACCCACATTTTTAAGTAGATATTCAGTAACTTTATATAAAAGTACACATGTGCACTTATAAAACATCCATATTCACGTGTACACACAAAACTGCCCTTATAAACTAGGAGAGAAAGTTTGTTCTGAATGGAATTTAAAATCAAAATGACATCACGCTTCCAACTTATTTAAGAAAGAACGACAAACGAGTAAGAAAAAAGTAGGTCGGTTCATTTTAGCTGCTCTGCCTTTTTATTTCCAGGGGAAAAGGCTTCTGTATATTCCACTGCTTTAATCTATGCTCAACTATATAATGGAGTGTGTTATTCCATGAGTGTATGGGTTATCCAACTCTCATACATAATCAAACAAAAACATGATTGGAATTGGAACACGTATAAAGTGCAATCGTACTAGACCCGTGTCTACTTTTGTGTAAACGATGAAAAGCAAAACCTCTATATTATTTAATATTCCATTCAATCAATTCTCCACTCTTGACAACTAGCTCAAAGGAAGTGGTTTGAAAAATATTCCCCTTTTCTTCCCCAAAGGAAGATTACGCCATTCAAACGTGTGATTTTAAATTTATCCGTCATCCCAAGCCTTAAATGAGTTCAAGATTACTCAGTCATTCGCCCATTTTCAGTTTACTGACTTCAACGCAATTTTCGGAGGAAATCGAACGCACAAATCTAAAAATACATTGAATCCTGCCTATCTTCCATACGTGTACATAAATACTCTTTATTTATGTATAAAATTTGTCGATTTACACGTATAGTATATTTTTAGAGTCCAGCTCCAGCATGAAAAACAACAAAAAGACATAGATGTGGTATACATAGGTCATACCCAGAGACGAGCAGTAAAAAATATACATACACAAGACCAGCAGACTACAAGGGAGAAGTAAGACCACTGACGCCACGCCTACTCCCATCCAACTGCGTTTGGTTTGATTCGTCCAACTGCGTCTCGTCTCTGGGTCATACCAATGAAATAGAAGTATAAAAACACCTGCATATTTTTCAACCGAAGGCCAGAAGCGTATAGCTTTGATTTAGGGAGATGCCCGTCTATCTAACATGTTATACATACCTACAAGAGTATAAATAGTTATAAGTACACAAAGTGTATAGGCTGTACATTTCTGTGACGTGTTCAGTCGTGTTGTCTTTCTCAACTACATTTTTCTCTTTTTTCACGCTATTTCACTATGGGCTCATATAAGTGTTTTCGCTTTAGGGAGAAAAAGTTGCAGGAGAAAGCAAGCAGATAAAAATTTTCAATTTAGTGAAAGCGCGAGCAAGGAAAATGGAATTAAAGTGGTGTGACCATGCCGTGCCATTCAATTTGACTGTGAGTAAAGAAAATTTCAGCTCCTTTTCGCGGAGCATTGGCAAAAAATCTACTAGTCGTCCACGATATTAGTTGGTTGCTAAAAATACAGACTTAGTAGTTGTATGTGCTCATGTTTCTGGCATGATGATGAAACGCATTACAGTCTTGTCGAATACTCTGTGTAGCGAATATAAAAGGACGAATGTAATAATGTGTGTCTGGTCTGGTGTGTCTGCCTCTGGCTGCGCCTCTTTTCATGTGACTTTTTCCGAGTGACCAAATGCTCTCATTTTTATCTTTTCACTTTATGACTTTCCAGCAGCAAAACAGGAGTACTCTGAAAAATATATTCCTCTGCATTATTCAAACTTGTTGTGCGGATTCTCGAAAATAGAATTCATCTGGTAGCACAGCATTCACGTTTATTTTTTTACAATTACCTAAATACACTATTTTTCACTGCTGCATAAACTTACAATGACATTACTTCTAACTTTCATGTTAGTGATTTGAAACAAAAAATAACGCTCTTGATATGATAGAAAAGTTTCTCTTTTTTGCAAAAAAAGTTACTGGAGATTTTTCTGGTGCTGGCTTCCAAGAATTCTATATACATGATAAGATAACAAAGAAAAGACTACAATATATCCACTACTTTGTATAGCTTCTTCTGCTCCTAACGTTCGCAAAATTAATGCTCACGTCACTATCAATTTCTACTTAAGTAAGCACTGAGAATAAGTTCACGACTTCCTTGTCTTTTCTAAAAATAAGCTTAATGAATTCCCGTCGGCATAAATATAACTTGGCATTTCCCTTTTTGAAGAATCTTGTTTGAATTTAACCAATTTAATTAATTATACGAACACTTTTTCTGTTAAGTTTTATTATTTATACAGCATACTACTAATCATCGTTTTCTCATGCTTTTTTTGCTCATAGTCATGGGCAAACTCTGACATTTAGTAATTTTATATCTGTCTGGAGATAAAAAAATATGAACAAAAATCTCTTGAAAATCTGTCAACCTGTTTTTAACTATGCCACCATAACTTCACAGCTTTGTAATTATATCACTATTAGGTACACTTAATTTCCAAATGGAGATTCTATATAAAACATATCAGGAAGATCGGTTATGTCAAATATATGACAATGGGGTCATGGGGTAACTTTGCCAAACCTTACATAATCAATTATGCCCGCAAATATCTACGTATTTTAAACAAAAGGTGAAAGGTTTCGCTTCTATTATTAATAAGCGTTTTGTTATATTTTTTGTATGCCCACAACAGAGCTAAATTTTATTTTATATTTTGTATTTCATTACTTTATTATATAGGTGCATTTACGATATCAAAAATAAATGAAAAAACAACCAGCAGAAGAGCGGCAACAGGACATAATCATCATAAAATAACCAACAGGATTCCTTTCGCAGTTTTTGTGGCCCAGAGAAAGTTGCAATATCAACGTTAAGAAGAAAACTGAACCACGAATTCCTTACATATACCTTGCACTTACAGTATGTGTATGTATTGGATACGAATGCGGTTATTATTGCACTATAAAGTGTGCACAAAACTTAGGTTTTATTCTGTATACAAATGCATAGTACAAGTAAGATAAGTTGGTTTCGTTTTTTTCAACTTGGTTTCCATGATTCTACATTCTGTATAGTATCTTCTTCTGTAGTAAGATGATATACTCTTTTGTAGTACTATGAAAGGGTAAGGTAAGATACATACAACATTATATACTACCAAAAAAAAGGTTTTTGCTATTAAATCCAACAGTCAGTCAGAATATGTGTTGCCATTATAGGCTTTGTAGCTGTTGTTGGCAGTTTTGGGACTTACGAATGACTATGATGTATGAGGCATTGCCGTTCCATCGCATCGTCTTAGCCAAGAGTTTTTGGCCTACTGGCAGCTCTTTCATATTACATTTGCACACATACATGAACAGCGCTCATACATGTAAAGCTTTTACAAAAGTATTGCTGCATGCTTTCCACAAGACTTACAAATATAAGCCTATATACCAGGGAAAAAAGCAAAGTGCGGTAATGCTACTTTCATTCGGAGATTTTTCTTCTCCCCTTCATTTCTCCCCGTCATACATGTCTTCAATATCATTATTACACCTACTTATAAAAGCAGGTAATATTAAGGTAACCTTTTTTACCTTTCCCTCCGTCTGCAGTAACAACATTTTTTCCCTTGCAATGATGACGACGAGGATGATGATAATGTCTTGTGAAAAGTAGGAATAGCATGTTAGAAAGATGAGCGAGACGTATCCTTCATCTCATTGTCAGTGTGGAGCAACAACACCTTCCACCACCAACAACGCCACCTCATGTAACATAAGTACCAGCATGCACAAATAGAAATAGATTTGGAAAAGCAAACGGAAAGAAGAAAGGAAAGGATCATCTTAGCTCCTTTTCTTCTCAGTGTACTATCTTTCCGCGAACAGATATTTATTGCTGGAAGAGAAAAGTAAAAAGATACTTTTGGAAGAAGCTACTACATTTTGTGTTGAGAAAAAACTAGATCAATCGACTTCAGTAAAGAGGATTTCAGTACACATCAGTACAACGCAAACATGAAATGTGTGCCCACACTACATACTTATGTCTGAGAACTACCATGTAATGCTACTTCCTATCATAAAAATTTAGGCTAGCTTTCTAATTCAAAAAGTAGATGCGTGCTAAATGTACATAGCTACACAGCGTGTGAAGGAAGATGACCTACCTATCCAGTGTGAAAAAGTCGATGGGTAAGGTAAGAGAAAAAGAGAAGGAGAATTGATGATTGTACAACTTGAAGAATATTTTCGTGGTAATCTCCGTCTTGCAGGAATATATAAGTTACCTACAGAAGAAGAAACCTATTATGTAGCCTCTTATATACCATTTCCAGTACTGTACTGGGATAAGTATAAGATCAAAAATATACATATAATGTCATGCAGTGAAGATTCTCGTCTGTGTGGCGTGTGAAGACATGTGGCAGTTGCTGGAAATGAGGTGTACTTCCAAACTGGAATCCAAGAATGAGACGGAAGTAACCACGTAAGGGATCAAAAAAGATCTGATAATACCCAAAACACCAAGAGTATTATTACTGTGGGAAGTAAAGTAGGGAATTCACGAAAGCACACACTCAGACACAGCTAGAGATCTGAATAGGCGAAGCGGCTCAGCTTTTCCTACTGGGAAACTGGTACACGGCAGTCGAAAAAATGTAACGTCTTGTTGCCATATTTCATGAGATAAAGATATACATAGGGATACATACATTGGTACACATTCCTACAAAATACTCTAGAAAATACCCTTTGCCTTTTTTAGTACTACATTACGTATTTACCAACATTGAAAACTGTGTTCCACTTCTTACATTAGTATACTACATAGTTTTGTATATATATGGTTTCAAAGAAAACACTGTTCGCCTTGGAGAGTCCGACATTTTTTCAGTCAAAAACTTCACTTCAGTCTTGTCTAACCCTGTTAGCGGCAATGTAGCCGCTTCGTTTTTCAGAAAAGAAGCCTCCGAGAAGTAGGTACTGTCTCCCTTTTTGAGACTTTCAAATGTCCTCTTCTCTTTCTCATATCTCCTCTGCCCTGCATCCGATTTGTTTGCATTACGCAGCATTTGCATCCGTCACTGCTGTAGGCGTTGTTAGCCCACATAACACGTTAGATTGGTAGGTAAGTATATGTAAGTGTATAGGTTTTGTCCTACGGAGCAAACTGAAGCGTCTCTAAAAAGAGAAAGCATGAGTTGAAAAAATGCTCTTGTTTTTCCTATTACTGTTATTACTTTAGAAGAGTAGCGTTAAGGGAATTGGAACTAGCTATCTAGGGCCTTCAGCATATTAGAAAAGCGTTGGATGTAGACAAGCATATCCTTTTTCTTGTCCTGTTATTATTAGTGTGTGCAACATTCATGAGGACTCCCAAAGGATGGGATGCCGTCTACTTACGTTACTGCTACCACACGTGTAGAGAATATACATACAGTCTACCATACCATGTCTATCACCAACATTGACGTGTACGCCGTCCGCTTTCCCACTAATAATAATAAGACCAATAAGACGTACCACGAAAAATAAAGCTCATCCAAACTAAAACAACAACAAGATAATACAGCTATACATGTCATTATTGGTTTTTCGCAAACTTATAACTGGATTTATTTCATGAATGTATGCACGAGCAGAAATGGATTGAGTTGTGACATCAAAGCGGTAGTTTAATTCGAAATGGTTGGGTGGTTAAAGTATGTTTCACGTGGATAATGAATGGAGATGTAAATAGCTAATCAGTCAGGTAGTTTGTTTTTATGAAATTGTGGAAACGCAGTGAACGAACATATTATATCGTGAATGTCCGACGACGAATAATTGCGATGATTTATAAACATTAAAACGTAAAACTAACAATTGAAAAGTTCACAGGACACAAACTGTGCAAGATAGACCAGTGTAACAACCAACACAATGACTGTTTGCTGTGAAAGGCGAAAATTGGACACCCAATTCGGTTGGTAAACAAGGCATGTCCTGAAGAAAAAGCTCATTCGTAGATTGCAATAGGAACATGTTCAATATTACAATCAATATTATAACATTGACAAACTTTTGCAACTGCTATGCACGACCACGGCAGCGGAGAAGCAATTTCTAATTAAATAGTCGCCATATGCAGAAAATTAAGTGGAGGCATGCACTTTCATTTTTCATGAGGCACTGTGAATACTTTCACCAAGAACGAAAGGTGCTGGCCAATAAGTGTTGTGCACTTCCTAGAAAATCAGGAATCAAGAACAGGTTCCACCATAGACATATCAGCGAGGTAACATCAGTTAATAGCGGATATTCATTAATTGTACAGAAAAATAATAACACACTACCAAAACACTGCCGCCACCATGTGTACAAGTAACAATATAATCAATATAATGATAATGATTGTAATTCCACCCCAGTATACCTTTCATGGTACGGCTTAGAGAAAAGTTTATTAAAATTTTACACATGAAGGACTTTCTCGGCCGCTATTATCCTTTATTGCTGCCTTTATCCACTCTTGGCAAGGGTTAAGTTTTGGGCAGCAATCCTTTCTGATTTTGCATATAGCATTTATCGTAAATATTCAATTTTTTAATATAAACGCCAGAAATACGGCGAAGTAGAGTAACTTTAGTGCTTAAAGTAGCCAAGATAAAAACCCTTCTTCACAGGGCAACGACATTGTAACCTTGTTGTTTTTATCCTAACTTTTTACCAAAAGGGAGGAGAAAGGAAAAACCGACTTATTGTTAAAAAAGGAGCAGGCTGTGTTTATATCAGTGGCGGTGCAAGGTTAAAATGATCCAAATTCTATAACGCTTTGTTGCTGCCATAACTAGATTACTTGAAGCAGCAGCATCTCATTTCATGCAATCGGCTAAGTTTGTAATAAGAGTCATCACAGCAAATATATGCGTAATAATGTCTGGTATGAGCACACAACCTCATTTTGAAATTACGTATACGATTTGTTTTACGACTTTTTCAGACTTTTTTCCGCCATGCCATTCTGTTCCTCTGCAGCTACAGGATAGAATGTGGTGGTGGTTTTGCACATGCTTCCAACGGCATGTATGGCCATATAAATTTCAACACAAATTGAGTTTTCTTCCTTTAATTTGGCTAAGAGTCAGCAGTGGTCGTTTCAACCAAGACTACTGCTGGAAAATGTTATTTTTTATATTTGATTTGAGATCATGAGCGCTTGGATATGTCCTTTATTGCGCTACTTCGTCTCATATCGTTTTCCTTCACACATTCATAATACGACTGGTACGACAAAAGGGGAAAAGATGAAATTGGTGGTGCGTTTACCCCTTACCCCACTTTTGTTACTGGCTTTTCAAGGCTTTCTTTCTACAAGACTAGGAAAAACCCACTCATTGTATTTTTTAAAGAAAACGCTTTTCGTCGGTGCAGCTGATATCTTGACATCTATTATGAAGGCACGCATGTAACTTTTAAAACTACATTCCCAATCCGTTATATTGAAGAGGTCGGTGATGATGATGATGACTATAACTGATAGTATAATATGCCTACGTGAATAGGAGTATCTGGGCTAAGCCCCATTTCAACCAAAATGCCATTCAATAGATCATCAAACGAAACTCACAATTTAAATTTTAATGGCTCCACATGCCTTGATAGCTTCGTTCTTTACTTAACATTACAATGCCTCCGTCTCTAAACTTTTTATGGCATCACATTTAACACTTTAAATTGCACTTTTGCATTTGTGCTATAACAAGATACGTGTGAGGATGCGGATTCTACTAGTGTTGAAAATAAATAGGATAAGGCATTAGTACGATTACTGAACCAATAGTAGAACCACCACTATAAGCAATACAATCCTATTTTCGCCATGTTATTATCTTTCTCCAAATAAATTTAACAACCCAACGACCGAAGCATTGCAAAGGACCGAAATTTGGAATTTTAATCTTATTGCTTTAAAATTCATAAACAGATGAGTTTCTTCATCATGTTTGAAATTGCACTCTTAAAATAAATTTTGAAAGAAGCAATTTCGTACGACTGAATGGTCTACTTTTTTGTAAACCTTGTATATGGTCAGGAACAGGTCTGGAAATGCTAGACGTAACTTTGAAAGCCACAACATATGCTCATGGTAATCGGCCTCCTTTCGATTCAATTTCAGAGCATGTATAATACTTATACAATATGCACACAAGATGTTATTGAAAGAAACCCGCTTTTTAACTCCAACTTAGACGACATTCTGAGTCTGAGAACAGTTGATTTTTTATGAGAAAAGTGGTTTCATTTTTCTCAATAAAGATGCCCCTCTCCGCCCCTTGCCTTTTGCCACGCTGAACCAATGTCAAACGTCAAAGTCACCAGATTGGGTCATATGTACATAATTCTGTCTTATTTAGTAATAGACATTTCACTTACAATAGCAAAGATATCGTGTTTATTCCCGAAACATTTTTAGAATTGGCAACTGAACTTTATTCCCATTCATTCTCTTTTGTGTATGTTTTAAGTTATCCCTTTCCATGCACTACAACATTCATCCTTGCTTCCTTTTCGCCCTCTTCTTACAATAGAGTGAAAGCCCTTTTGTTTTCCTCCTTGCTCATGATGATGATGATGATCATGAGGTTGATGCTTGGTACTATTCTGCTGACCCATTTTCTTAAGTCGGCAAATTCAGTTAGAAAGACAAGAAAACCGAGTTTCAAGGAAAGACAAAGACACAGAAACGGGGACTTTTGCTACTGTATGCAATACCTAATATGGGCCTTGTGTGTGTTCACAGAGGCATGCCACCATCATCGTCGTGAGCCAGAAAAGGAGAAAGGAGAGAAAGTAGGTAGCACAGTAGTAGCAGCTGCTTAACTTGAATTCTAGAAGGGATACACATGGTCACGACTCACGAAAGACACGCTACGAGACGACATTACCAACAGCTTCAAATATGGACAACACAGAATAGCATGTCTTTCTTTGCCCTCTCTGGATGTGAGTATCTATAATATGTTGAAAAACGAAAAGAGGCACTAATACAAGTGTTCATAAAAGTCCACACAACTTATTACATACTTGCTTCACGTCCTTTCTACAACTCAGATCCATATGTTGGTTGTACAATTTCTCCAGGAAATTCTTCTTTCGTGACTTAAACAAACTTGCAACAGGGAAAAGAGGGAATCAAGTCACAAAAGTGAAAAAGAAACTTTATGCGCTATAGAGCCCGCATTCATGCATACAACGAGAGACATGCAAACTCTAATCAAATCAAAATATATGTATCTACTTAAAGTATGTCATTGTGTAGTGTACATTAGTATCTTTTATATAAGACACTGCTTCTTCCGTTAAAAGTTAAACTAAAAAGAAACTGCAACACGGTCAACAGATGCATATAATGCTCAGTGTTCACAGCAAGAGACCAAAGCAATACTTATCTGCTGAGCATTTTAGTAGAGAAAGGAAAGTGAAAAAAGGTCAACCCTTTGCCATTTCCTACCGAATTTTCAAACACATTTCTGTTTTAACTACTTATTATGTCCACCCATTTGTCTCTATTTTGATGTCTAGAGAAAACTAGTAAGTATTTATGCTTGCATGAATTCATGACAGTGACAAGTTTAATTTGGCAACACAGAAAATAACCGTATATATTAGGTCAGATGGCGTTAATGGCCTTTTAAGCGATTTATTTGCTCACAAGTAAACAAAAATATTAGCCACATTATCCCAAAAACTAGGTACCCCGGTTTTTCTTAATAATAGACCTCATGGTCCATTTAGTGTACAGTTATTTTCACTGTTTTTGAATATCTAGTAATAAATCTCTGCTATAAGTGCCAATAAACATCAGAGTAAACTCTTGTGTATTAAACCAAGTAACGAAGGACACTATTATTTTTCGGGGAAACCTATATATAGTACATATATAAGTAAAAGTCTCAAAAGAAATCTATTTCGCATTATTTGTAATCAAACATATATAATACCTTGCAATCACTCTCTTTGATGAATGGGCCTACTTGAACTTTTGATTGGTCTCCAAAAATTTCTTGCTTACAATTTGTCAAAATGTACACGAATTGTTGTATTGTTGTGTTTGTAACGTTGTTTATTTCCTCTGCATAGCAAAAAATGTCTTGTGATTGAACAGCAAACAATTCAACTACCAATCTATATTTTTCATCAGTTTCTCTTTGACTCAATTTGTTATGAAAGGTAAACGAGAACGAAAGTATGCACATTGTATTTCAGCTTTCCATACAAGTAGTTATTGAGTTGCAACTTATTTTCGACTGTAGCATAATAACATGCTTCTCAACGATGTTCGACTATTACGCAAAATTGCTGACAGTTGATTCCAAATTGTAAAGGAGTACGAACAGAATACTTATACGTTATAAATGTTTGAGAGTCGTGCAGTCAGAAAGGGTAACATTGTCCTTTCACCTCCTGTCCCGAATATATGCCTTTTGACGTTTTAGAATTGTTGAAAATTTTATTGGATTCACAGCCGACATTTTTTCTTCATGGTAGCTTTTAAAGATACAGAGTCTGTATTACAGATACATACATCACTCTTACTGGGCTTGATCAGCTTGTCTCTTATTTCCAGTTTACAAATACATACTTGGCTTGACCAGAACATTTTCTCACTTCCATTCTACCAAAAATCGAATGCTTTCTCAGTCAACATTTGCGGCTTTCACTTTGAAACGAGGCAGACGATCAGATAATATGTGAAAGTATGTCCATGTATTATGTAAATATAAATATGTATGCTATATATAGATATTGGTATAATGTATCATTTGACTTGAAGTCTCACAATTTCCTTCCGCAAAAGAATATTACACAACGTTTTATTGCTTGTAACCATTCTTCTACATAATGTCTTTTAAATATAATGGGCATTCCTCGATAACTTTTTTTGCGCAGCAAAATTCACTTGGCAAATGAAAGATGAATCTATATTTGCTTGAGAATATTGTTGACGATGATGATGACAGGGTTGCGTAACGAATATATTGTTCTTCCTCAAGTGAACCAATCGTGAGAAAGTGTATGTATGAATCAAGATGTCAGACTTGCTTTCACAAGGAAAAACAGTAATGGCTGCCATAAGTACGTTATGAATGGTTTATATTGTATCCGATGATTTGAGACATTGCATTCTATGGATAGATAGATCTTGGTACAACTCAATGAAAAAAAGACGTGCTTGCCGATTTGACCTAAATAAACGAGACGTCAAACAGTCTCTTCTAATATTACAAATGAGTTGTGTCAACAACTTTAACTAGGGACGTCTCTTCCTGACTGTGTGGGTATATGAATCCCCATAACCCGTTTTTTCTTCTTTCTTCGCCCAAGTCCTGTACCTAAAACTGGTATGGTACCCTTTTTTACAATACCCTCATTGTAGTTTCAGCTCGGGTATACACCAACAGTGCGCCCACATATTATAGGTAGGTACATAGTCTCGTCTCCAATCATAATGGCATCACCAAGTACCATAATATTACACTGATTCCAACATATCTTTCTATTGTACTAATTCCAAACTACCGAAAAGTTAACATAGAATTCAGCAAAATGGTACGACGAAGATACCAAAAAACAGTAAACGAGTCAGCGATTTGTTCTCTTTCCATGAAAGATGGGACCCTCACCAAAATAAACGGGTATGCAAGCTGATTGTTGGGCAAACTACCAAAAAGCATTTATTGTAAAAACCTTCGCTCTGAACTTTTACTATTATTGCTCGGTATCTTTAGTTTCTCATCGCTAAGGCCTTTCACAAGTGGAAAAGATCTGGAACAGTTAAGGTGTAAGAAAATGAAACCTCCATGTATTGACGTTCTGTAGTATGTGCCTCGATAACAATGTCAGTATATGGACAGCTAGGGAATAGATAGACAGCATTATTGTATGTAAACCTACGTTACTTGTCTAGCTCAAAATGAATGAAAGTTCATCGGAAAGAATGTAAGTATAATAATTAATGTTGCCAATGAACGTGATAATTTCATGGAGCTGCCAATTATCCCCTAATTATTCCAACTGCAAGTCCCTCATAAACAACCCATTATCAGCAACAGATAATAATCATTATTTCTCCAACGTGGCAATGGATATTACCACTGGAAAATAAATTTTATTATGAGACAAAGCACGAAAAAGCTTTAAAAGCTGTGGAGATTACTGTCACTACATAATGGCCAGCATCACGCACACTACGCTGACAACTAGCAATTCACTCCCTACATTACCTTTGCCCACTAGGAATGCATATAAGAATACTACATTACGATAAATGACTACCTATAATACATACCTTTATAACATAATAAAACTTAAGTTGTATATTGGTCATAAATTTAACACTACATTGCACGCAGCAAAGAGGAAAAAATGAATTAGAATAAGTAATAAAAATGCCCGCACAAATACGTTGACTGCCTTCCGTACAACTAACAATATGACTGTCGTTGTTGG
The DNA here is from genome assembly GCA_027743765.1 of Coecobrya sp. COE2. Taxonomy (NCBI): domain Eukaryota; kingdom Metazoa; phylum Arthropoda; class Collembola; order Entomobryomorpha; family Entomobryidae; genus Coecobrya; species Coecobrya sp. COE2. The sequence continues at coordinate 3,662 of JAHZMV010004920.1, read as the reverse complement.
TATTTCATTGTGAACAAACATGCTTATATTTTGTAGCAGTAAAAACCAAAATGGTCATTTAGATTGTAATATACCAATTCGTAAGTTTATATACCTTCCAAAAATGAAGAAAACGTAACTTGGCGCACCCACCCATCTCTCCTGTCTGGCCGATTACTTTTTTAGATATATCCTTTTTTATCACATTTAAACACGCGGTTAATGTACATACAAATGCCAAACATTGCACAGTCTGCCTTTCGCTACCGTCAAAGACGCAGACAGACGTGACGTGTGGTCTTCCTGTAACCCATGTTTTCTATTCCTTTTTTCTTATTATTCCAAGAAGTCTNGCGCACCCACCCATCTCTCCTGTCTGGCCGATTACTTTTTTAGATATATCCTTTTTTATCACATTTAAACACGCGGTTAATGTACATACAAATGCCAAACATTGCACAGTCTGCCTTTCGCTACCGTCAAAGACGCAGACAGACGTGACGTGTGGTCTTCCTGTAACCCATGTTTTCTATTCCTTTTTTCTTATTATTCCAAGAAGTCTTTTACCACACAAAAAGTATCAATTTGAATTTAATGCGTTTAGTTATTACTGCCATTATGGAGCTTATACAACATGCCATATAACCAAGTAAGAGTATCTCTCAAAATCTCATTTTAATGCTATTTTGTATTGGAAAAAAGGAACATTCAAAAAATTCTGATATGCCCATTTAGTCTCGTACGGCACACTAAAAAGTACATAGGTAAAGAAAGAAAAACTTAGCAAAGGGAAAACCGAAAAAAATATTACAACTGCACTGGGGAAACTTATCATTGCTTTAGATGAGAGCATTTTTCGTTTCTTTATCTCCTAGTAAAAAAGGATAGATACGTAACGATTTTCTAGGTTTGTTCTGCTTCCATCCCGAACCAAAAGACCAGACTGGGCAATGAACGTATTGTGAAGGTGCAGCAGGCAAGGTTATAAATACATATCGCGTTCGTTTCTCTTCCTGAATCACAAAGGACTTTTCCAGCTCCCCAAAGTAATATTCTTCCGCTTTGACCGCCGTTGGAAAAAGTGAAGAATGCTAGACATGTACTTTTATAGAGAAACGTTTAACTGGAAAGGTGGGAGGGTTATGGTGATGGTGCCTGGGCTGGAATGATGCACCGCGTACAATTTCTCTATAGTCGGTACATTTTGTACGAATCCCTTTTTTGTGGCTTTTCCTCTACAAAGAAGCATTTAATCTTCCACCACCACCACCGCTGCTATACTGGGAAGTGTAGTGTAGGAAGTGGTGGTGGGATATAGTTGCGCTTTCCATCCTTCGAGAGTAAGTGATATTGCTGTAGAAGCAGTTTTACAGTGATGAGTTATGACTTTCGTTCACATTGTGTGATGAGTGGATGTACCACTGTTGCTGAGAGGATGTACTTGAAGGAAAAGCCGGGAGAAGAAGAGGGAGAGAGAAAGAGGGAGACAACAAACCTTGGCTTTTTCTCACAAGGCTTAATGCACTCCTGATGTAACTGATGCCATAAAACCGATGCATAGACGGTGTCTCCCCTGTCATTTAATTTCCTGAAAAGCCTAGCCACATCTTGAAAATGGTTGATATTTAAGAGATTAGTTTCTGAAACGGCGTACACACACTAAAGAATTATATCAGGTAAAATGTAAGTTTCCATATATTTCCTCATCGGGAAATTTAATCAAAGCCACGCCAAGAACCCTTTAATAATATTATACTCGTATATAAATACGAGAAGGCTATAGTGAATGTAAAGAGACGATGATGCGTACAATCTCCTTGATTAAATCATTTTAATTTATATACTTCTTTGCTACATACATCGACCTTCTGCTGCTGTTAGTCTAAGAAATAAAATCAGCCAGTGTTCTTGTAGACTGCGTACTCCCAAAGTGGCTTTTATTGTTTTTAGAAAGAAACCTGATTGTTCTTGTGGAATCCACTCATTTTTTCAATCAACTGAAGTTCTTTTGCAGTTTATTTCTCATGCATGAGGGAAAATTACATTTTTATTGACTGCTCTTTTCTACTGCAAAAAGTATAGTTTTAAGTACATAAATCGACTTATGCATACTTCAGGTAAGTTAAATCAATCCCAACTTTCAACATATCTATTTATATTATTCTCAGGAAGGAATAACAGCATAGTATACCAATATTGATTGTGAGATTGGCACACAAAATAAAACAACAGAGCGTAAATTGCGAGAATTTTCTCCTTTCACAAATGAATTAATATTTTGTAGGTCAATTACTAAGGAAGGCATTGTAAAAAAGAAATCATATTTGGGTATCTACTTGGCATGAGGATTTACGAAAAACGCACATTCATCAAGGGAATATTACATGTTCCAAGGCTAGACTTGACAGTTAGTCATATTATATTATATAATCGGATACACGGGTATAGTATTTTGACCAAACTTCGTATTTTGGAGCACCAGCATTGATATAAATACTCTATGCATCCAAGTTTGGAATGATGCTGGTGTAAGTGAAAATCAAAATGAACTCTCCAGTGGTTATTTAACTTTGTAGCTTTAGAAATTACACAACAAGAGCTGAATAGGCAGGATGGAAAGAGGGGAAAACAAGCTTTCTCCTGGAATCCAGTACGAATTTGAATTAAAACCCGCTGAAGTCAAGTGTGGAAACAGACAATGATTTTATAAATATGAGTACGATTTGCTAATATCTTTGCTTTTACGAATACTTGGTAGAAGCATGTTAATTTTAGTGCGGGCTCAATAAAGTGAATAGAATAGGAAGGGAAATGTTTAATCTATTGTTGGGTGCATGACGAAATGAGGAAGCAACCAACCTTCATGTATCGGAGTTTTCAGCTTCCTAAAACCCACGCTAGCAGTCTTATCTGCTTGCATAATATCCCTCCTGGTACATGAACAACTGTAATATTTACTTAATATAAACTGATGTGTGTTATGCATACATTGTGCTGTACTTGCTTGCAGAGAAAGATTTATATTTTAGCACTAAACATGCTGAATTTTGTAGCATTTATTGTAAACCACCACAACACATGTAAATGTTCAAAATATACGTATGGAATTTGTTATTATATTTCACCAGTGATATTGGTAGTTGTAGAGGAAGACGAAAGTGGTGCTTGCAAGAAAGGCGATGCCCGACTTTTCAGGTCTTGCATTTATGGGGAAAAGTTGGGAAGGATAATGTATATCCTTACGCATGTACTCATTCACTCGCACTATAATCATCACACTAGTATAGAGGGACTCGTCGTAGGCATTCCCATGTATAAAAAGACAATGGAAAGGAAAGGACAACCGGACGCAAAAGCATTCATCATTCCTTGTGCCGAGAGCGGATGGAATTCCCATTATTACTAGCAAAAGTCCTTTCATCCACTAACTAGTGCCTCCTCCTCCCCTAATATTTATGTATACTTATGTATTTATGCGTTATTATTATTATTATTATTATCTTACCTCAACTTACGAATCAGTAAGCACCAGTACAATAGTATACAAGTACCCTCATCACTGTTATTATTATTATTGTACTTTTTAGTAAATTAGTTCATTCGGTTACATCTACTACACAACAGAGAGAAAGTGAGGATCCTCATTGGTTTAGGTCTCCAGTTTCAAATGATTTGTGCTCAAG
>JAHZMV010004919.1:0-15306 GCA_027743765.1 Coecobrya sp. COE2 | reverse complement strand
TTTTCATCATTCGAGCTAGATTTGAAAAATTAAAAGATCCAGGGTAAAATAGCTGATAATGTTTGTATGAAATAGTTGGAAAGGATTTTCTCGCCTTCAGCAGATCAATAATTGTCTTGGGAACATTAGGTGCTGGAGATTTTGTTAAATTCGAGACCATCTCAGAGGAATACATTTCTCTTAAAACAAAGTTTCCCACACTCCACAGAAGCAGTGGAATCAGAAACTTTGCGTGTGTTTTCTCTTGTTGCAATCCAGAGTTCAGTACCTCAGCAATCAGATATAACCATCCGTCACGAACCCCAGCCAAATGAAGAATTAACCAAAACGAGAAAAGTGCAACTAGTAAGGTTAGCCATGAGCCCTGGTCCAATGTTTCTACAAGGGCCGCTGTCGCAACATTAATCAAATATTTATCCGACCTAAGGAAGATCCTGTAATTATATCCTTTACTGCCCAATCCACATCCGAATATCTCTGGTCGTAACGGCTTCGTATAAATTTTGCCAATTTTTTCCGGGTAACTTTGAAATAATCCCAGGAAGTCCGAATTGACACGAGTGTGGTTAAATATTTGTCTTAAGAAGATATACATGCAATGACGTTCCCACGAACTAACTGCTGTGGCAACAGTGTAATGAGGCTGGTATGCATTGCATTGTTGCAATAGTTCCGCATTGTGTTGATGATCCAGACCACCATGAAAGTTGAAATTGGAAATGTGCCACTCCTTTACGATATCGGATATCAATTCTGATCCTCTGGCAAATTTTGCAGTAGATATTAGAATATTTGCATCATGTCCCTTGTATGGTACTGTGGGTTGCAACAGGAAGATTTCCAAATTGTCGTGATGAAGACGCAAATAAAATGACAGAAGGGGATAAATCCATGATAAAATCGTCGATTATCTTGTTGTTTTTAGATTTCACCTGGACTACAAGTTTCAAACCATTTTCCAAATTGAATTTCTTGTCTAAAAGAAATATAGTGAACTCTGGTATCCCTGCATGATGTTGTGTAAATGTCATTACATTGGTCATCACGCAGTTATAAAGGACTGACTTTTTATGTTTCCGTTTTGAAGCGGTTGACTTTCCCACTATTTTTGAACCTGAAACTATTTGAATTGAGTTACTGCCTCCGAATTTAGAATAAAATTGTTTACTAGCAGCAAGGTTTTCCGCTCTGACATTGCAACGGGAATTGTTGAATTGTGAAAGTGAATAAAAAGATAGCTTCGTGGGGAATTCTTTGTTATCCAACGGAAGATTTGCAAGGATAGAATTTAGCGAATTTTCCAGATCATTATGGTCTGAATGGATATTTTCAAATGTAATAAATTGGAAATCGTAACCTGTGGATAAATGTGATAGAAACCCGGTTATCTTTAAAGAAGAACAGAGATTTATTATTTGATTCAAAAAATTAAAAATAACAAAGGATAGCTTTAGAAATAGCATTTTGCAGCGTAATTTTTCAAAAATGAACGCACATTATAAAACCCAAATTTCATAGAACGTTTGATTGCCCTCATTATCGTCAGCGGAACACGTTCCCAGAACCAAATTTGAAGAAAGATATGAGAGCACTTTTACAATTCTATCTAAAAAGCTCTCTGTCATTTTTAACGTATTTGTTACCAAAGTACATTCATAATTCATAACTGTTATGTCATAATATGTAATTTCATTTTTAAGTCTAAATAAATTGATGTCGCAAGCTAAAAAATAAATTTTATTGTTGCAAAAAACTCCCTGTAAACTATTCAAAATCAATAACCCACTTGCTATACATTTCAATAAAATATTTGACAATCCTCCTAGGATTTCAATGACTACATTATGTAGTCTACATACCTATCTAATTATTTCGGCTATATGGATGAAATTCACTTGAGAATAAATTCATGTTCACTGTTTGAATAGAACCAAATTCCAAATGCCGCTATATATTGCGTACTTTTGACCTCTAAAGATTAATGAATATTATGGTAGTATGGTTAACATGGTATGAATGCTAAGTCAAGATTTTGATAATTCACATGTATTTTTAAACAATCATTTTTCATTTTGTGCATTGCTAACATTTATATTTAACATTTTGGTTCTCTTTTATTAAAATTGTAAACAGTAACAAGTTTTTATAAAGAATGATTGCCAGTGTTTAAATCTTTTTATAAACCACTGTAAAATATTCATATTATATTTAAAATATACAGGGGAAACGGTATTACATTATTCGTGAAATCCGAAAAAAACTACACATATTTTTAGTTATGATGACTATGATAATGTCCATGTGTATGAGGTTCATCATGAGTATGAGGGTCAGGCAGCGCCTGTGGGCATGGTGGTGGGGCTGGACAGACGACAGGTTCTGAGATTCTAGAGTTGGGCATAAGGTGGGCAGGTAAACATTTGCCATCCACCCAGCTGGATCCAGCGTTACAAACGCACCGTTTATCTACACAAAGACTGTGTCCCAAATTAATAAAGCACTGACTATTGACCTTACAAGGTTGTCCAATAAATCGTGCATTTGGATAGCAGGTATTGTCCCCAGGTCCTTCCACGGTATCCCATGGACATTGGCAAACCTTTTCATTGCATGTGGAACACAGTGGCATGGGCATGCCTGCACCTCTCCTTGTCATACATCGACTAACGATCCCAGGTCTTCCACTTTGACATTGAATATCCTCCTCGCAACGGGTTCGACCAATGTCGTTTATCACTGGAAGACATTGCGTCAAGTTACTGTTGGGGGTATAGCCTGATCTACAATCACACATGTTGGAGCTGGTTAGACAAAGAGAAAACCTGATCCCCGAGCAGTCCTCTAATGTTTGACAATATCCTCCCCTACCAATTTGCTGTATTACTGGTACCGGTATAGGAACATAACTATACACAACTGAGAAAGTTATAAAAATCACAAAGAATGACAGATTTGTCACCATTTTCCAATTTTTGAAGGCCATATTTTAAAATACTTTTATACAAAAACTATCGTTTCGAAAGATATATTTGGTCTTAAAAAATTACGACTTTTTTCGGAAGTAGTCAAACCGGCAATGGCAGTTGGTGAAATCAATCCTTAAATATTATAATCATGATTGGCTGACGTAAATATGTAAGTGTGATATGATGTTGACATGAGTAATCAGTCATCTAAACAAGTTCATTTTAATCTGACTTGGCTTTTTAATTCTTAGAATTTGGCATGATACTATTATGCTTGTCTTCGCGATAACTTTTTTTACTGACAGCATACATTACGTACCGCGCGAATTGAGATGATTTGCCGGCAAACAGCTAAATGTTCATTGCTTTAGTTCATCTTATCAGTCTTTAAGATTTTAGTTGACGAAAGTTAATCTAATGTTGATTTTACAGAAAAAATTATTCCTAGAAGAGGTTAGTAATGATCTGTCATTTTAATTTAGTTGATATTTTGCATTAATAAACAAATACAAAATATGACAGCGACTTGATTGATAATTAAAATCGATTCTAATGTTGTAAGTTAGTCTACTTGCTTTGTTATATGATGACGTTTTAGATTATGAACTTGTTATGAATTTGACCTCAACCTATGGTACATTATCTTAAAACGTCTCTGTATCTCAAGATAAAAAAACAAACATTAAACATGTTTAAATAAATTTCTCTAATTTCCCACCTTCACAAACGACGTTAGTTTATAATAAACTTGGGTTTGGCTTTGTTTGGAATTTAAATGGTTTATTATGCCAGTTTCCGAGGACGAAAGGAGAGAATGCTTTATACAATAGAAGCACGCTCAATCAGAAAATTATGTTCGATCTTGATTGTGTTAAAGGAGGATTTTAATAAATATTATCCGGTTTATTTTCAGAATCCTAGTTCGATTTTAATTTTATTTCTGTATCTATGAATAAATCTTGTATGCAAGCAGATTGAGATTAAAACCGTGATTTGAGATAAAAGATTATACAACCTTGTTTTTTTCTTTGATGTCATAAATCAGAGTTGAGGAAAACTTAATATTTGATTGATTATTGTTTATTAGCAAATTAATAAATTAACATGCAAATTCTTTCACAATCAAATAACTCTATTCCTATATATTCATAACAATTTATTATCCATAATTTGTTTAATTCATTTCCCACCATGATCTTGGTTTATAATAGTCAATTTTGGAAAAAGAGCGAGATTGGGAATTGGAACAACTTCCCCAGTAACATTTTTTCAGAGTTTTATCATAGGACTTTCCAAACCAACAGCATTTGTTTTTAATTACGAGAAAGCTTAAAAATAGCACACATGTATAGTAACAATTACACTTTTTGTAATCCGGCCACCGATTTCCAACATGTGACAACGATCGACATTCCTTGGGGTTGGGTTGAACTATAGGGGGAGGGGGAGGGGGCTTGATGCCTGTTGGTTTATGAGGGCAGCTTCCAGCAACACACTTTTTATCTATATAGTGAAAATTGGAACCTTTCGGACAAATATAGTAGTCAATGCACCATCCTCCGTCAGGACAGTGCACACACTTGTAATACTCTCGACAATTGTCGGGATTCACATTTAAGTCCCCCGGTTCTCTGCAAATCCAGAATTGCGGTTCTGAAAATTGTTTAACAATGTTAACGTTTATTTGTTACAGAGAGCCAGTAACATTTTTAAATGGAGAACATTACTTACTGTATGCAGGCCATTGAGGGCATCTGCCCTCAACGCAGCTTTTGTCGGTTTCGTCAAAAGTGTATCCTGAAGGACATTGCTGTCTATCATAGCACCATCCACTGGGCTTGGAACAGCGGTAACAAATGTAGAAAGATGAGCAGTCACTGGGAATCACGTGGGCATCCTCCTCAGCACCGCAGTTCCAACCTGTTCCCTTGGGTAACTCGGGTCGGTCCTGTGGACAACCTCCTAAAAAATTAAAATCATTACTTATTAGTTTACCATTTGTCATCTTGAATAGCGTTTATTTCCTTGCATACCATAAACACATTGTTTCTTTTTGTTATCGAAGCTGTTTCCATCTGGACACGTTTTGACCTTGTGGCAATAATCCGCATCTGGACACTCACTAATGCATTGATAGTACTTTTTGCAATCTGAAGGATGCACGTTCAGCTCCCCATCTGCAGTGCATGTCCAACCTTGCGGCAATGGCAGTGGAGATTGTGGGCAACGTCCAGCTACACACTTTTTATTGATGTTATCAAACGTCTCCCCCGGACCACAAGAATGGTCAGTATAGCACCAAGCTGACATGTCAGGACACATTATGCATTTATAGTAGTTTGAACAGTTTGATGGTTGTACATTGAGCTCCCCTTCCATTCCGCAGGACCACATGGGTGGAAGGATATTTGGGAACTGTCTGCACCGACCCTGAACACACGCCTTGAGAGTATTGTCAAATGTTTCTCCTGCTGGGCACCTTTCCACGCCTTTGTAGCACCAAGGACCGTCTGCACAGGAGATACAAGTATAAAAGCTGGAGCAGTCATTGGGAACCACGTTTTTCTCTCCATCTTCTTTGCATTTATTCCACGCGGGAGGCAGTATTGGATCAAGTTGTGCACAACGCCCAGGCACACAAAGTCCCCTACTGTTGTCATACGTGTGTCCTGAAGGACACGTATTTTCCTCATAGCACCAACCTTGGAATACAATAAATCAACAAATAGAAACAAAATCACAAAAGGCAATTTTTCGTTTTTTCAATTATTATAGTATCGTAACAAACCTTTTGGTTTATTGCATTTGTGGCATGTGATATATTTTTTACAGTCGGACGGATGCACTTGTTCTTCTCCCTCGGCGGCACACGTCCACCCATCCACAATTTCCGGTCTATCCTGTGGACATATTCCATCCACGCATACTTTTTGTACCTGGTCAAAACTCTGACCCTTTGGACAACTCTCTGGGAGTAAAAAACACCATTGGCGAGGTCTGTTACATTTCAAACAGACGAAGTATTTGGTACAATCTCCAGGAAATACGTTAACCTCCCCTTCGGAACCACAATGCCATTCATCCCCTTCTCCAATTTCCTTCAAATCCTGAGGACAGTATCCAAAAACACAGGATTTTATAGCCTCATCAAAATTTTCCCCCGGTGGACACTGAAACTCCATCCAAGTGAAGTATCCCAGTCCTGTCAAAATACACTGATATGAACGGGAACAGTCTTGTGGGTGGACGTGGACTTCTCCATCCGCCGAGCAATTGAAGTTACCCGGAATCTTAACAGGATCCTGTGGACATTGGCCAGTCACACACTCTTTCTCTGCATCATCAAACGTTTGACTATCCGGACAATCATAGGACGTATAGCACCAACCCGCTGGCTTGCTGCATGGTTCACACATATAATACCTGGAGCAATTACCTGGTAACACGTTGGTTTCACCTGGGATTCCGCAATGCCACCCAGCACCATTTGGAAGCTCCAATTTATCCTGTGGACATTTTCCAAGCACGCACTCTCCCGCAATTTCGTCAAACGTGCTACCAACTGGACACATTGTTTCTTGATAACAGTAACCTTTTGGTTGGCTGCAGCGATAGCATTGGTAAAATTTTCTGCAGTCGGTGGGGACCACATGGACATCACCCGGGTTTTCGCAAACCCATCCGTCTCCATCCGGCAATTCCTTATCTTCCTGAGGGCATTTCATATGATTAGTGCATTTTTTCAAACGGTCATCAAACCACAAACCCTTGTTGCATTCAAGAGGTATATAGCACCAAGGACTCTGATCCGAATCCGGACAGGGTACACACTTGTAATACTTGGTACAATCAATCGGATCCACATTTAGCTCATTGTCCTTGGTACATTTCCAGTTCTCCGGAATGGGTGGCGGCCATTGAGGACATCTTCCACGAACGCATTGCATTATATCATCTTGAAACGTGTGACCTTCGGGACACTGCTGTCTTGTATAGCACCACATCCGTGGTCTGTCACAAGGTATGCAGGTATAGTAATCCGTACAAGCATCCGGAACCACGTTGCGATCATTCTCCATCTCACAGCCCCATCCCATTGGTAGTTCCACCCACTCCTGAGGACAAATTTGACTGTCAACGCATTTCTTATGGGTGTTATCGAAATACGGACCACTGCTGGGACATTTAGTCAATTCAAAACACCATCCACTGGGCTTGTTGCATTTGATGCAGGAATAGTATGATGTACAGTCTTTGGGATGAACATTAATCTCCCCTTCCCTTTCACAATGCCAATCCGGTGGCAACTCCACGTTATCCTGAGGACATGTCTTGGCAGTGACGCATTCTTTTTTTGTATCATCAAAATACTGTCCATCAGGACAGCTTTGAACATTTTCGTAACATTTTTCAGTTCCAGTGATATTCCTGTTGTTACATGTGATGCACTTGTAGTAGAGTTTGCAGTCGGTGGGATAAACGTGTAACATTCCTTCTCCGTCGCATTTCCAGCCGGGAGGAAGTGGATTTTGACAAACTCCAGGAATGCAAAAGGATTCTTCAATTCTAGGAACATAGTCCTTGTTAAAAATTTTACCAGTCCCACAATCAAGTTCATAAAAAAGCTTGGCTCGCGTCCCTTTGGTGTCCCTAACGCAATTGTAATATTTAGAACAAATTGTCGGATGCACATAATAAGAATTTTTATGAGGTTTGTCACAGTTCCAACCCTCTGGAAGAGGAATGTATTTTTGGCGACAGTGAGGAAATTTGTTGTCACACGTGAGGGCTTTCTCATTAAACATCGATCTACTTGAACAACTACGAATTTTATAGGTGTAGTAGTCTCCTGTCCAGTGGCACGAATAATATTTGCGACAATTTTCGTCTTCTGGGTCGTGACGAATCTTCCACTCCTTGTCACATTCGAGCTCTTTCGGTGCTGGGGGCCATGGTTGACGTTCAGAACACGCAATATTCACACATTCTCCCTTGCCGTTCTGATATTCCTTGAAACTTTGGCCGTCTCCGCAGGAGCTCTCGAATTTCATATTATTATTGCATGTGTAGAACTTGCCACTGGAGGAATAAATTACAACTTTAAATTGAACTGTGAGTGATTAAAATTTTAAATATGTGTTGAAAAAAAAACATTATCGTTATTTACCAGATTTGGTAGTCTGAAAAAGACGACACTGATAGGCCTGGCCACGTACATCCCACATTATTTTTCGCGGGCACACTTGCTGGCTTTCGGTGAATGAAGTTGGAAAAAGGTTGATTCCAGTACATTGCCAATGGATAAATATTATAGTCATAATCTACAGCACGGCTATATCCGTTGTATCGCCTTGCTGTAACCTTTTCCAGGCAAAGAAGGATAAATGAAACCAGAATCTTTAAAAATTTGACGCCCATTTTATTTCAGATAATATGCAAATTAACAGATTTTGCATGTAAGTCTCGAAATGGGGTGCGCTTTTATTCACTCTTGTGCTCAGTTTTATACGAAGATTCTACAGTGTGAATAAAGTAGTCGTCCTGTTGCTATCTATTAATTTATTAGCCAAGGTCATGTATGATATAATATTATTGAGTAATCAATCATCAATGGCCATTAATTGGATAAAACAATTATTTGAGCAGTTAACACATGTCAAATCTAGGCAAATGAACCATAAAAAGGGGAAAATGTTTTATGTGATTTGCCAAATGGTCAGCCGTATATCAAGTAATTAAAAGTTTAATGTCTATAAGCTAATTTTTATTATATAAAACTTGTTATAAATAAAATACATATTATTCTGATCTAATGCCTGGGATGATCTATAAATTAAACTGTAACTATACATAATACGATGGCATTATTTCGAAAATTAAATTAAATAATTACGACTATACGATGATGTGATTGTGCGGATTGAACCCAATTTTAAAGCCCTACATAACATATAAAATACAAATCCGAATCCGGATAAACTGAATTCCATTCAAACATGCACCCTGAAACTATATTATTCTCACGACATCATTTTTGATTGAGTCACAGGCTATGATTTTAAGTACATACTATCCGCTAGAGTTTTTAAAAAATCCCATTAAAATTTAATCCTGTTTTCAGTGTTTTCAAATTATAACTTGTTACCTTCCCCAGTAAACATTAAAAAGCCGTTATATGAAAGGTTTATGCAAATAAAAGCTTATTATAAATTCTCTTACACATATTCTTGTTCAATCATACATCATTTTAAAAAGTAAGGTAAATATAAAATGTCGGAGTTGCACATTGCCCCAATTTCATAACTTTCGAAATCACAGAACGACATTCAGCATAAAACAATATTTCATACAGAATCCTTAAAAAAAGTCAGTTCCATTCCCTCCTGATAACTCCTACTTATCTGAAAAAAAATATTTCTAAGAAAACAGCTAAAAAATTAACGCGGTGGTACATAAGTTGATAAGTAGGATAGACAATGACAGGTTTGTGAGATGAAATGGTTTTACGGAAGCAAGCAACCGAGCCCAAGCTTCGATCATCTCATTCATCACATCTTGGCTGCTTGTCAGCTGCTTCTTGTTTTGTTGTGCAGAGAGCAGCAGGCTAAATTGTAATTAACCCTCTGCAGTTTAATTAACAAGATGGAAGTTGATTACGACCCCGTGAGTAAAGGAGAGTGGGGGGAAGGAAGAGGATTAACTCCTTGTAAAATTTGTAATACAAGTAGAGGAAATGAAAGTGACATGGAGGTAAAGAGAGAGGTTCCAAGCAATTTTTATTTTCCAGGATCTCAAGGAAGTCTCCTTTTAAATGAACATTTGCGAGTATACTTTATTGCAAGGAAATTGTTAAAGTTGTCAGATCAACAGTTTTTTCATTGGGTAAGGCAAAATGGGGATGGGATCAGTGGGGGTTTGTGGGGTTATCTGTCGGGGATTACTGGACCAGAATTTTGTGCGAGATGTGAGATTATCGTGAATGAAGCGGTTGACCTGCACTGTAAAGTTCTGGACTTGCAAGGACAAATTGATGTACTTGGGGATAGACTGAAGCAGTTTTGGAACGAGGGGCATTGTTCAATTCAAGAGGAATTTTTAGCGATTGCTACTGCAGGTAATTATTAAGAGTAATTAAAATTATTTTACTAACAAGTCTTGAAGATGCTTAATGATTTAGCGATATTATTTTTGTTGTGCTTTATTTTTCAGTCAGGAGCAATTGCATAACAGAAGATGATAAGGAACCGAGAAGTAAAAGGACTAGGACTACTACTACTACAACTACTACTACTACCAGAAGATCAACTCGGCAGGTTAATTATAATAATGAAGATTCAGATTCGGATTACGTTCCTGATGCAGCTGACGATTTTGAAAACGCTTCGGATGAAGATTTTGTGGTGGACAATATGGAGGACGAAATGGATGAAGATGAGATAGGCTTAATTACTGCAGGAGGGGATGATAATGAAGTTTTGAGTGAACAAGAGGATGGGGACGTTAATTACAGTGAACCTGATGATTCTAATGAAACTGTGGAGATTGAGGACGCGGCCGTCGCCGTCGCTACCTCCACTACCAGTACCACTACTACCACTACCACCACTGTAATTGATCCTACAACGATAAAATCCAGAATCCAAAAAAATGACGGGGACACAGCAGTTGCTCCCAAATTTGATTTCCAATGCACAGAATGTTCCATGGTTTTCTCTGTGCGATCCAGTCTCCACATCCATACCAGAAAGGTTCACGGTTTTGAAGTACAATATGCTTGTCCGCAATGTCCGCATTTAAAGTTTTCTCGTTTGGGATTACGGGAGCACCGAAGAAAGATTCATGACAAAGAGACCACATGTTACAAGTGTGGCAAGAAATTGTGCTCCAAACGCAGCCTCAACCAACACTTTAGACTGGTACACAAAATGAAGGTAACCTTTAACTGTTCCCTGTGTCCCAAAAAGTTTCCCAAGATGTCGCAACTAACTACACACAAGAAGCGGGAGCATGTAATATCCAAAGAAATACTCAGCAAGTTACCTCAGAGAGACCCTGAAACGGAAGATGGAACGCAGTTGGGCTGCAAATCCTTGTGAGTATTGTGGAAAGATGTTTCTGTCAGGAAATTCATTTATGAACCATATAGTAGAATTTCATGAGCGTAGATTGAGCAAAGAGGAAAGAACTTATGACAAAAAAATACGGTGCTACTTTTGTCACAAGACATTTCTACTGGACCAGGCTCGTTGGGTGCATGTGAAAAGGGATCATCCAGAAATTCCAATTCCGTTGGAATTCCCTTGTGAGATTTGTAGTAGCGAAGAAGCGAAAATTATATTCCAGAGTACTTCCGAACTTGAGAGTCATCTTGAGACGACGCATTTAACAGAAGATACTGAAATTCACAAGTGTCCAAAATGTGGATGGCCTTTTATGGACGAGGAGACTTTAAAGAATCACCACGAAGTTCACATTCGTCGAGCACCAGATCCTAACGATCCAGATTCGATAAAGGGACAGTATCCGTTTAAATGCTGGTTTTGTTGGGAAAAATATCCCACGGAAGAAGCTCGTCATAAACACTTGACCACAACAAGACGCCATCGGCTGACAAAAATAGAGTTTCCATGTGACTTGGAATCATGTGAGCATCACGCTCAGCCGTTCAAACATACCAACGAGCTTAATATCCACTTGGCCAATTGTCATGGAGGAGAATCAGTAATTCGCAAGTGTCCCGAATGCTCATGGGGATTTTTGTCATCAGACAAACTCTCTTTTCATAAGCTCAACCACCTCCATCGTAAACGAGGATACCTTAAATGTCCAGAGTGTGAGCACACTTGGCGATCACTGGCGACTCTCAGGAATCACTATAATTCCTCACATGGTCTCAACCTGGAAATACACCATTGTACTTACTGCCCCTTACGATTTACCAATCTCAGATCCCTTTCCAGTCACACTCATATGATGCACCAGGACAAAGTTTTGGAAAGTATTGCCTCATCATCGTCTGCCCTGTCTTGCGATCAATGTGGAAGACTTTTAAAAGACGAGAGAAAGCTAGCCCAACATCAGTACCTACAACATGCTCCCAAAAAATGTGAAGTTTGTGACCTGGAGTTTCCGACTAAAGGGAAATGGTACACCCATTGGAAAAATAATCATAAAGTGGTAGACCCTGAGAAACAAGCCTTGTGTCCCCACTGTGGGAAAGTTTGTCGAGATAAATCAGAGTTGAAGATCCATATAGCTGTCCACGGGGAGAAAAAGTTTGCTTGTCATCTTTGTGGTAAAAAAGTATTAACAAATGGTCTGTTACAGAATCATATTAGAAAAGCTCACGAAGAGAAAGCTAAAAAGGAACCACCTCCACCTCCGAAATTCCCTTGTAATCTTTGTGAAAAGGGATATGCCAGAAAGGACTCGTTAGATGATCACGTCCGACGCGAGCACACAATGGACACACATCGGGTGTGGAGTTGTGCGAAATGTGGGAAACGGTTTACTAGAAAGGGCTACTTACTACAGCACGAGGGTGGCAGAGGATGCAGTGAAAGATGGAGCAAATAAATTGAAAATAGATTATTTATTATTTATATGTAGTTCATTATGATGATTGATTCCAATCAAATTAAATGTTAATGTTGACCATAGTACAATATATCTATTATATGTGTATTTGTGATTTTGTCAATTATTATTGCAAATTGTAAATAAACGAATCATTATCGATTTTTTATTAAAAGGAAATAAAATTTATTAGTCAAGATTAGCATGTATGAATTATTCACTTGTATCAAAAGCTACATTATTTTCACCCTTCGTTTTCACCCTGTTCTTCTCACCTTCATTCCTTTTCATCAGCACTGCGTTGCCAGAATTTGTCGGTTGGTTTGTAAAGGTAAGCCAAGTAAGAAAAGATGAGAATGTCTACCATCATTATTCCAGCGAATAGAAAGAATTCTTTCCACTTGATTAAAATTATCCAAAGAAAACACTTAAAAGGTTTTTGTAATAAAAGTTAGTATCCAAATTAGTTGAATCATTTTTGTTCATTGTGCCTATACCTGTTCTTGAAATATTTTTGCTTTAGCAATAATGACAACAATCAAGTTTCCAAATGCGACAGTCATCATCCAAGCAGACTGCATAACACTTTTCATACTTGGAGGAGCCTGGTAGAAGATAAACATAATTAATTGTTGAATTCACTAACTAACTAATATCGGAAACTGGTAAAATAGTAAAATTCCTGTACCTCATTGTATGAAAAGTCCATGATTGTCACAGAGAACATTATTTCACCGATTGCCATTATGACAAATTGTGGTATTAGCCTAACAAAGCCGTTTACCATTCAGTTAAAAATAAATTCTCTCCCAAGAATAAAATGTACATTTTATTAACCTTACCAAAGTACATGAACTGAGTTTGGTGTTGTTATTTCATGAAATCCTACTTGATACTTTTCTCCATGTCCAGAATGGACAATGGAAACAATGTAATTTCCACCTGGTTTCATTTCCAATTCAGTGCCAAGTGACACTCCTTGCACAGCATCATTGTGGACCACAGACATTCGATATCTATGCATTAACGGAGAAAAACTTGATAAACTTTCGCATTTTTTTTCCTCAATTCAATTTTATAGTTTTATGGCATATGAATATTCAAATCACCTACCTGCTTGGTTCTAGCACTTTGACATCAGTGGTTTCACTCCCGTTTAATGTGGGTATAATCTTATAACTCTGCTTTTCACCATCCAGAGTAAATGTTATATTTGTTACATTTCCAAAGCCCAAGTACATGATTCTAGAAAGGAATTCAAATATAAACTTTATTTTGGATTACAGGAACATATTATAGCTTTGTTCACTCACCTTAATTTTGGATCCCCATTTTCTGATTTTGTCAAGGCGCCAGCTACTTCGTTTTTCATTATGTGAGCCTCGTGAGTGCCAAATTTTTCGAAAATGATAAATGTTGTTACCTAACAATATGTACCAAGTTTAATCATTAATGGTCAGCGGTTGGAAAGGAATACGTAATGAAATGAAATGACGAATTGTGTAGAAGTACTTACATTTCCCGAGACCAAATTAGTCGTGTACGATTTTATGTTGTCAAAGTATACATCCTGACATTCATTCTCTGATTTCCGATTGAAGGCAACTTGATAATTATTCGTTGCAATTGATTTGTATAGTAGCATCTCGTTTGGCATAATATCTTTATGTTCTAGTCCCTTGTCGTTTATTCCCGTAACCGTTACCGCACAAGGTAATGTGTTTATTATGTGAAGGCTAGACTCACCTTTAGCTAGTTCAACGGAATATGCAGACTATGAAATGTATAAATGGATTTATGTTATATTAATTATTAACGTGTCAAGGTTACCACTACCAAGCTTATTTAATTAGTCTATGTACCACTAAGAACAGTTCAACGATTCCAGACACAACAAAGGAAAGGCCAGAAAATACCAGTCCAAATGACAAACGTTGTAGGGGCTTCTTGAGAAGGCCACATTTTCCCAAGACATTTATCCCTGCAATTTGATTGTCCATCCGATTTGCTTGGAATGTCCATCGACTTCCCTAAATAAAAAAACTGTAATGTGATGTATTTATGTAAAGTTTGAAAATAAGTTTTAAATACCTGCTGGGAAAACAAAGTCCAGAAAACTGGCAGAGGAAGGTAAAGAAACAGGATTTTGAAGACGACCTTGGCTTCATCTAGAAACCTTTGGTCGAACTTATCATCAGCATAGTCCAACCAATGTTCTCTTTTAGACCCAATCTTTATTTCATTCCCTCGCCTGAGAAAGGAGTGCTATGTTAAAATTACAATGTTTTAACTTAATATTTCCCTTTGTTTTGCGAATGAGGGCAGATTGTCGTATAATTTACCTTAACAGCTTTTAGAACTTTGAGTACTATATTTCCCTTCGGCTCCACCCTTCTATACGTAGGCCGACCCAATAGGTACACCACTGTTTTGATTTTTAAATTAAACATTTACCATAATAGTCATTTGTGGGAGGAATGTAAAGTTATATACCTAAAGCCAAGATCATAAGGGCAGCGGGGACACCGAACGCTAATGAGTAACAGTTCGTGTCACCAAAGCAGGACACGTCCTCTCGAAAAATCGGCGTAACCATTTGCGAAATTAAAGAGCCTATAAAACACGAAAATATAGCATTAACTTTTTACATTACTTAATTTACATCGGCTTTTATTATAGATTTTTATTTCTGTCTTGAGATTCCCCAAAATAACTGACCACTATTGAGGCTGAAGTAGAATACAGCAAAATAAGACGCTAGTTG
>JAHZMV010004918.1:0-21211 GCA_027743765.1 Coecobrya sp. COE2 | reverse complement strand
ATCGTACACCCAAATAGCAAAAAAAGAGAGAATAAGAGTGGCTACGGCTATTTATCTATCAATATATCAAGATACTCTAAAAATCTGATGCTCTACTATACGCGCAGATTGCAGATTATACTACATTTCATTAGGCTACTGGGTAGTACGGGTACAAGCTGCATCCAAGAAAAAAACTATTTTCCAATAACTGTGAACTCCGAGTATTCACGTGAGGATTACTTCTACTCGTGGATGATCATCATGATGACTTACTACAATGATGAGATGGTTTTTTGTCACTTGATAAGTACAACAACAACAAACTCGTATGTAACCAACCTGTCGTAAAAAAAAGAATCCGTTTGATTGCTGGGTGACGCTGAAAACAGTTTTTAGCCTTTCATTACAAAAAAGCTACAAACCATATAACCATCATTGTTGCTGTTGCTGCTTTAATCTAAAAAAATATGTTCCTGTTCTCTATCAAGTTGAATGAGCGCTGTTGTTGGTGCCGATGATGAGTGTATTATAGTCAGCAGTGAATGGCCATAAAACCATGGGGTTTTCTCTCGCTGGCATGGGTGGTGGTATTGGTGTCGTGATTAAAGAAAAAAACTAACTTTGCTCTAGTCGCTACTGCTCATTTTCATTCTACAGCAACAATCCATTAAACGAACTGTGAACATAATTGAAACAGATCATGGCAAAATATAATGCAAAATCTGCAACGTACAGAAAATACAGTAACGCTTGTTATTAGAAAAAGGTGACGTGGATGATGGCGACGATATTACGGAGCCGATTTTTAAAAAGTGACGATCATTCACGTTGATGAGATGAGATCAGATGAGAATACAAATTACATATATACCTATAATATCATGTTACATCTTTATATATGATAGCAAAATCCATTAAAGGATCTCTTAAGCCAAGCGTGAAAGAAAACAAATTGATTGACTGTTTGTGATATAATAGACACTTGATGCATTTTGTAAGGTGCTATGTAATATACAGATACTTAATACAGATTCGTAGAGAGAAGCGATATTACTTAAATAATAATTTATCTTACCTCTTCTACGGGCTGTAGATGATGACGAGGAGGAGGTGTAGGAACTGTTAGAAGGGGTTTTGGTTTTGGTGGGACGAAGATGATGTTCTTGACGTATGCTTTCCATTAGCGCCTCAATTGGGTCTGCCTTCCGCTGTGGTGGCGGGGGTAATACCCTGTCCGTGACCTATGTAAGAAAAAAAATCCGAAACACGTCGTAAAAAATCATTTATCAATCAATCATAAAAACCTACAAGTTCACTTTAGTCTTTATAAGAATGTAATATATCATTATATAATGCGATTTTCCACATTTGATATAAGCATGCATGTCTGACTTTGTTACAGATAAAATAGATTACTGTCTATAAGAAACATGCAAACAAACTCAACTTGTCTGAAGGTATGCCAATTCCCATAATAATAATAACCAGACAGGTATGTAGACGTAATATAGTCATCGTTCTTCATCAAATCCATATTAATCCATATATTCTACCTAGATTCCATTGTTTGCTTGTAAAAAGAACATTGCACCCAAATATACCGATTTACACTCATCCCACTGGTAATAAATTATACCAGCAGCAGTGGTAGCAAAGTAATAAAACCCTTGACAGCATCATTTTCGTCAACGCTGCTGCTCCACTGCACTATCTGACAACTAACACTATAGCTGCCATGTCATGCCATGCCAAATGCAATCAGTCGTGATTGCTATAAATTCAAATATTATTATTACTTGTGACTGTGCACTGGCACTTGGCACAGTAGTCACTTTTATAGGCCTACACATTTTTCATATCAGATTTTTAATGATGAATATTATGTGAGGACGGAGGGATGGATTTTGATAAATTCTGGTTTTTACAATGAGTACTCACATGGTACTCACACAACTCATCTATACGATTATGATTATTTGTGCGCACCATTAACATTTTAGTTGCATGGTGCATCTCATATGGCAGTGTCGATATCGATCATGAATCATCGATGATCTTAAAATCATCATCGTCAATTCAAATCGGTAGCAAGTGTACTAAAAGCGTACGATGGAATGAAGAAAACGAGTCACACGTAAATATCTGCATAGTATTTATATTGACTGACTGACGGACATATGAATTCATATGAATTACTCTTCGCCGTCTCATGATATGATAATTCCCATTCCCACACAAGTATGTTAGAAAAAAATGGATAACATTTTTTCTGACTTGACCACAAAACGGCAGCAATGTAGGGTTAGGTAAGTACACTTTTCAAAAATGTTAATGTTGGCTAAAGTTTTTAGTTTAATGTCAGGTTTTTTAAGCGGACGGACACTTATAAAAATTCAATCATGATTATATTGTTGCTGCTCTTCTACCATTATAAAAATGTAGTAGGCATATTATGCAAAACAGTAACTTGTTTGTTTAAAATATATTTAAAAAATCAAACAAAGAAATCGTAGTGTTATGAATGATCATACCATGTAACTATTAAGGATTATTAAGGTTTATCGTTTTGAATAATACGCATAGTGTAGCAAAAACTATAATACATACATATGCATACGTGCAGAAACCGTCATCACATCATATCGCTGCTAACCACATCACGACATATCATTATTAAGATAAATAGCAAAAGGTGAATGATATGAATAATATATGGTGGACGGACGATGTGGATTTCATATTAAATACCAACCTTCATACCGCCAAACTCGACAAAAGTCGCATTTATTTACAAATAGAAAACATCACGCTAGACCATTTAAGTCATAAGAATCGCTTTCATGTCCATCAATCTGAAAAGCGTTGGAGGAGGAGGAAGAAAAAGAAGAAGAAAAGTGGATATCACTGTTATCTTTCTTAATTTTTCTAAACCCTCATCCCTCCTCAACCAAACCATATTAGGTAAGGCTGGCTATTCTGCTCTGAAGTGTTATGATGGCTAGAAAACGAAAATATGTACCTAGGTAAATGCATAAAATGTTGAAGGAATGACGATGGAAATGGAAATTGCTCATTTTAAGTTCATAACAAACCATCATCAGTAGTAGTAGTAGTAGTAGTAGCGATGCATATACTTATTTACTTTTCATTTTGACATTTTTTTCTACCAACAAACACCAGTAGTAAGTAGTACGTGTGTAACTGTGAGGATGGGGTTGACTTTTATGTGTTGTTGGTTACCTGACGTTATTTATTACGTGGCAGATTCGTTTTCTGTAGACTTTCGAACCACAAACTTGTCACGCATGATATGATGATGAAAATAAAAAAATCAGCCAGCGTGTCCATGAAAATAATATTATATTATATCATGCACCACCACACAGTCGTGTACGTGAACGTGACCCTTACAAAACTACAAGAAAAGGTAAAAACTACATAACTGTGTCTTCCACGCATTTTTAAACGTGTGTTTATGTTATGGTTATGACTGTACCAGTTCAAGACAAAAAAAAACTGCTAGCATAAAAATATTATTATGCAAGATTGTAATAAAGATGATTGCTACTGACTCCTCTGCATGTGTGACTGCGTATGTTAGTGAGAACAAAAATCGTTTTAAATGGGGCTATAGCTTTAAATCGTTCCTTGCGTTCAGAAACTTCCATGCGTGTGGTATGTAATAATGATTATAATGCTTGGTGATAATGGTATTGTACTACAATATGTAATATTGGCAGAGAGAACGAATGCGGGATAAATGGGAAATGGTTCTAAAATAATAAAGTTTTTAAAAAGTTATTACATAAAATGGCAAGCGATTATGTTGTAATAATATATCAACTCAATTTTCACAGTTCTCGCATTAACAAAACAACATTCTTTTTTATTTTAAAATTCCAATAGTCATGTCACGCAAACTGGCATCGTATCATCATCATGATCTTCATCATTCGCATTGTTTCACATTGGACTCGATTCCCATAATTATTTATGTTATTAAAGAATTGTCCCTTCTCCCGCTGACTACAACCACACTAAATTTCTCATCATCTTCTTCTCTAACGGTTTGAATCACATTCCATATTTGAGATTGAGAACGATTTTCGAGGAAATATCATGATCATCACCGTTATTACGTGATTATTACATTACCATGCACAATTGTATAACAATAATTGAGCCTTTAAAGAACTATCGAATCCGCAGTCCATCTATATCTCTGCGTAAATGTATATCCTGCAACAGTACAATCTTCTAGAAATACCACTGCGCTGCAAAAGAAAAGTAATTTCTGTTCAACAGAACAACAATCACTGTCTTTAAGATACTTACACCTTATCTGGCTCACGGTATAAAAAGATAAGTAAAACATAGAATGATCATGCCCATTTATGAACTAACATAATAATTAAGTTTTTCGAAGAAATAATAAAAAATGGGCACATTAAGACTATCTACGTGTACGTACGTATGTAGAAATTATAGAGAACTTATTGTTTGAATTGTGAATGGAATACGAAATTTAGAATAATAGTAGTCACATTACATATTATCGAAGCCATCATCATCACATCATAATTTTTAAATATTAACATGCGTTTTTTGGTTGGCTATAATATTATCATTATTATTATGTGTTAGGGGTAAATGAAGCAACAATGGATAAGAAAAGTAAAAGAGATCTAAATCCATAGTTTGGTATGCTATTGTCTTTTATGCAACTTTTTAAAAGGTATTCTCTGTTTACTGCTCAAGTCGTTGACGTCGTGTGTGCAGATCTGTTGGTAATTATTTATGATTTTGATGCGATAAGTTACACGCATCATCTTGCACGGATTTCGTTCAAAATTGAATACCTCTGACAATTGTAATAATAATAATAATATTGCGAGCACAACAAACAAAGCAACAATACATCACGCAAATTGATATTGACGTTTGATAAGAAGACATAACCCATCACAACAACACCATGAGAAATAGAGAACAGATAGTCAAAGAACAAGTGAAAGAGTTCGAGCAGGATGGTTGAAAAATTCAACTATTTCTTTGCTTGTCTACCACTTTGAGTTTGATGAATGTTGTAAAACTGTCTAAAGTGGTATTATTACAGTTTAGAAAATGATTATTATTGACAGTTTATACAGAGTACTGATACATATATTTTGTTAAATACTGTAGGCGAACTGTACGTAAGCCGCAGCATAGTCAAAAAAATATTATAAGATGCGTTATATGTAGATATACCATCTTTATTGTTTAAAGAAATGAATATAATTTAGTTGATAATTTTTATTAAAATCCGTAATAACAACGAACTAGCAATATTCGTAATGAATGGTTGTCTATTTTTATTCAGATTGTCATATAATCGTAATACATAGTAATTTTGATGATTTAAAGACATCAACAACGAGCGCAATTGGTTATGTACTGGGAAGTATACTTTGCACTTTTATGACATTAAAAATGACAGCAACTAGACGAACCTGTATTGGTGTTTACATCAATCTTCTTCATAGTAATGCAACAGTCTTGTGATAAGCGCAATTATAAAATACATGTGTGCATTTTTTTAAATCATGAATAACATGGAACACGAAACAAATTGGGCAACAAATGAGCCTTGCATCTATTTATATTTACGTACCTATGCATGTACATTTACACAGGGAGAAAATCTTGCGACGAGCTGTGATCAATATTTATTTCATGTGCCAGGGTCTGAGCAGAGTGGAAATGAGCTTTTAATGAACTTCAACTTCATGGCATATTATTTCATTCTAATTATTTATTTGTCCTCTCGTTTATGAATCATAAAAGCCATTCGAAGGCGCCGGCTTTTGTTTTAAACTTGATATTTATTATAATTATATTGCCCGTTGCATTAAAAACACACACTGTCAATTTCAATCAACATAATTAATGAGGAATCACTCAAAATGAAGAGGAAAAATAATAATTACCTGCAACATAATCATCATAAAACTAAAAACTTTCTTCCGTCGTACCCAAGCAAAAAAATCCCATAAAACAAACAAACAGACAAGAACACACAAGTACTTTGCATATTATAATTTTTGCTAGAATTTTTTTTCTTGATTCTGAAAAATGCATAGAGTATTTAATAGAATACAAAGAGGGTTATACACGTAATCAATTTTGCGAGAAATCTGATACCTTGTTGCAGTAACGTCATAACCAAAAGAAACAATAACAATAAATGCAGAAAGCTACTACGTTATATTGTAATTGCGTCTATTGCCTATTTGGCTACAGGGCCTAATACGTTAAAGTATATTTTGCATTCTATACAATAACGTAAAATGGGCAAAATTACACAGTAATCCATTAAAAACAACATAATAATATAAAAAAGTTAAAATTTTCTCTTTAATTTCGCACAAAAATCAGAGAAGGGTTGATTTGATGAATGAAGGGTTGTAATATGCAAGCAAAAACGTAGTAATCAAGGTGTAATTACTGTTTACATATGTAATGACTTACTGACTGACTAACGACACTGAATGCATTTTGCTTTATACCCTTAACCATCATCATAATCACCAACAGCTAAACTGCTTGCAAATCTTGCCTTGCCTCTTTTACCCTTTATGTTGACTTTACCAAAAACCAAACCACCAGCATCAATCCATCTATCTGCACAAAAGGCTTTAATATTTACAGCAGCGACACAAGTCACACAGAACCAAACAGGCACAAAATCTTTTACAATGACGACGATGGGGTCTATGGACGATGCAGTGTGAGTCACAGATTCATAGACTAACTTTTAACGTGACAGCACTGCATCTTCTTCATCACGTTATGTTCATATCCTGCCTTGTCATCATCTCAGGTTGATAGGTGGGTGCAAGCAAAGTGCATCACAATCACACACAACTATCATCGTGTCATTATTCCATTTTATTGTTATTATTTTGAATCTTGGCTTGGCAATATGTGTGTATGTATCTGCATACAGTAAACTTCATGACATGCAATAAAAATTGACTGTGTTGTTGTATACATAAATGTGTAACTGTATAATAATAATAATACTATTCACTTCTTTCACCTATGTGTCTGCTGACTCGACTGTCACTAGACGAACTTTTGCTCTTCTTTTAAAGTGAATTCCTGTTATATACATTTTAAATGTATACCGCATCATCTGTCATAAAAAACTAACCTCTCTTGTCGTTTTCCCATCGTGTCGCAAACATCGTCAAGTCAAAATATCATATCTCTCGGTTGCAATTGTGAATAGTATTTCCTATCCCAACCCAACTTGTGCATGCTACGTATCATTATTATTCATGGTCGTCATCTTTTATAATCTTAATCATATTTGATCATAATGCAATAATTATTACTGTTGCAGTTTTCGAATATTGAATCAGGTACAAACATTGTTGCAGTTTCCTCTAGTATTTCCCCAGTTCAAGCGACTGCATCAGATAGACAGCCTAGGTAATTGACTACGTGAAACTACCACACTATATAACCAAACTATCAAACAAAGCCTACAATTAGAATCCCACTGGCTTGTACTAATCCAAAATGGCATCGTGTCCCCTCTTCTACCTACCTACCGGGCCAACAACAAAAACTACTTAGAAAAATCTTCAAAGAATAAAGAAAAGCGGCAAACGCTGTGGGGTGTTTGGATGGGAAATAAAAAAAGTCTTATTGGCAAAGCCGATCCTTCTTACTTCACTTGATTCAATATCAACCTCCAATGATGCATTTTTCTTGTGTCTTTCTACAGAATAACCAAAAAAGATGATATGAGGCATTTTCATTTTCTACTTTACTTTTTTGCATTATGTGCATCAACAGCAACATATTATTTATATTATTCATTTTTTCCCAAGAAGGTAAGTGAAACGGTAGGAAACTCGCTGCGCCTGCTGTTGTTCTACACTGATTTTTGTACTTCTATCATTGAAAATCGAAGCATGCGCTCATACTGCGCATTATAGCTGCATATTGCACATAAACGAACAATGCCAATCGTTTATAGATGAACAGTTAAAGTCCTTATTTCTTTCATAGCCGATTGCATTATTTCACCCATCCGTCATCTTTGTTGGGACGATTCTTTCTCACACAACACAAATCAACAATCCCTCCGGTCATGATGTGTCCGCTGTGTTTGAATGTGTTATTTCAAGAAAAGCTCGCATGAGTGTGCGTCAGCAATCACTGTCAAACATCGCAACATAGAGCGATATGGCGATGGGGAAATGATATTATGGCAGATAAAACTTAACAAAAAAATCCTTTTCCTGTTGTCAATATCTCTTTAAAATCTTCAGTTTATTATTGTTCCTATTAATTTAGTAATAATAATGATGATAAAAAATGTGTATTTGAAGGTGGATCCGGCCTGCCTGCGCGGATCGATGACTTTTTATTTAAAAGCGAGCGTCGGTTTGTAGGTGGTGTAAGGCAACACCTTCGCTTTCAAAATTATTATCATCTCCAATGCCACAGTGAGCACAGGCGAAAAAAAACTAATCTAATAAAAAAGCAGTAATGATTATTGTTATTAGTATAGGATCATACGCAATTATTGTGATGGTGTGTGTGTGTGTGGGGACGGAACAACGAACCAGTTTTGTTAAGCGAACACACTCTTATAAGTGTTGAAAAACTAGCAGCTTAACAAATAGAATGCATTTTTTTAATCATAAATAAAAATAAAGTTCGTTTATACTTTGTGGCGAAGAGGCTAAAAGTGTAAAAAGTAACTGTATCCATACTCCACACAACGTGTGAGTTGTTGAGGTAGACAAAAAAAGATGATTTTTTTTGTTTCCTTTCATCTGCACACGATAGTAGTGTTGATGATGATGATGATGAAGTTTAAAAACATTTAAGATACAATCTATTACGTGTCATGATTTATAATAAAATTGGTTGACGACACAGAGTCATCATTCGCCATCATCACCAAGTTAGCATCAAGCGTGTGGAAACATAAGAGATGCCTGTGTGTGTATGCCTATGCATCTAATTTGAGATAAAGGAGCAGACATCAGAAGTCAACTTGAAGTTCATGCTTAACAATAAAGCAAAACCTTTCCCTTCCTCCTCCTCTTCTTTCATTGCCTTCAATAAAAATATTTATGTTTTTCAGTGATGAAATTTTTAGGATGAGATCATTTTCTGGCTAAAAAAAATTTTCGACATCGTTTGACATTTCATCGTGTGGTTGATGGAGTAGTAAACAAAGTTAAATAAGATGAAAGCGAATTTTATGCGTTTAAAAGACCGGAAATTCATTTCAGTAGTGTTTGGTGTATGTACCTATGTATGAGTTTATATACCTAAAAACTATAAACCATTTTCTTTTCAGCGAGTTCACCACTTGCTTTAACCATAACCACCTCTTGCGACCGCCGCACGGAGGAGAAGAGCTTGACCTTTTCTCGTGAAGAAAAGTTTATAATAAGCACATGCAAAATATTAAAGGGCAAGCACTCTTGTTGAGGTTTTTATTACAGCACTTTTGAATAAGTGTGTGCCAGCGAACAAGCAAAAATTAGAACCTGAAGTTTTTCGTGGATATTTTCGACAAGTATAATGAAAGCCTCACTGTTATAGGACTTTGACAAAATGACACAATGACTGTAAATCATGTAATAATCGAGCAAGCAGACAGCTCTGTGAACAGAATAGATGCAAGATGAAGATGGCTTCGTTCGTTCAAAGATTTCAGATTCTTTGCATTTCTTCCTTGTTGGTTATTTTATTGTAAGTAATCATGTGTAGTTCCTACCTATCATCATCGCCATCATTGTCAAAATCAAAAGTTATCTTAATCATGGTGGCGCATTATATGCGTTTTCCTTCCTTGTCCTCCTATCCACAAAGGAAATAGGTTCAAACCGTGATGTCACTTGGCTCATATATCAAAAATAAAAATCTTATTCAGCAATGCAACCACACTCTGAAAAGTTATTGTTTCAACCTCAACCAAACGAAATGTGATCCCCATTTCTGAAACAATCAAGTCCATAATATTATTGACAGTTGTGTTGTGAGAGATAATGGAAGGTAATGTACGGATATGTCATCCTTATCTTCACCTCTGGTATCGTCAGCCTGACAAAATTGAGAGATCTCTTTTTGCATTTAATACTCTGGTAGTGATACTTTTGTTTGTATGTAACAAGCTAAAAACTTTCTACCAATTTTACAGACAGATTACAAGTGATTGATGTATGCATGCTAAGTTACGTTACGTATTAAATGTTCCCATTTAAATTTTATTGTTCTATTATAAAATGACAAAAAATTATCAAGATGGCTAACACGCGTTCTATGAAAAAGTCAAAGGCTTTCTGTAAGTCATGCCGCTTGCCTTTGTTATATGCAGTTGTGGCAGGGCTTATGGCAATGCACGTTGTTGCACAGAGATAAGCAGGAAGATAGATTACTTACTTCAAGAATGGTAGCCAGAGTAGGTATGTATGTACTTTACAACATGCAAGACAAATAAATAACAGTCCAAGGGAAATTTCAACAGATTACTTTGTTAACTAGCGGAGTACTCAAGTTTTGAGAAATTATGCTTAATCATCAAACTAAAAGTGAGGCTGGTGGTAATGGTACTGGTATTTTCTGTTCAATGGTCGGTGGTGTCAAGTTATTGCTATTGCTGCTGTTTTGTACGGATGATAATAAGCGAAAATAATAATTGTGCTAATGAAAAGAGATTCTTGATTGAAATCGCCATGTCTTCTCATTATTCCCTTTATGACGATCTCTTGTGATGACGATGACACATTTTAATTGCAAACATTTCCAAGAATTACGTACAAAACGTGCATTCGGTGCATGCATGCAAGATACAGAAAAGGAGAGAGAAATGCTTAGGTAATCTAGATCAGCAGGGCAAAGCCCTGCCAGCGCCAGCTAAATGAT
Source organism: Coecobrya sp. COE2 (assembly GCA_027743765.1). Lineage (NCBI taxonomy): Eukaryota > Metazoa > Arthropoda > Collembola > Entomobryomorpha > Entomobryidae > Coecobrya > Coecobrya sp. COE2. The sequence continues at coordinate 10,291 of JAHZMV010004918.1, read as the reverse complement.
TAGTGCCGCAAAATTAAAAATTTGGTATATAGTCCAATGCAGGGAGTGGATGGACACTTTCGTTTTGAAGTACTTTGCATCGTGTCCTGGGACTTTGCGTAAACAATTTCAACCTCTCCACGGTATTCATGTATGCATTTTTATTTTCAGGTGAAAACTGAGGTAATCAATATGCTTACCTGTACCTAATTTTCGCTGCTGTTATTGTAATGTTTAAATATTTTGTTGCTATTTCGTGAGGTACGGCTAAAAGGGTTTTCAAGAAACCAGTATAACGTCAGCTATGAAAAAGTGAAAATATCCTTGAAGAAATAAGTTTCTAGTGAGTTTTTTGGCTTTATGTAAATGAAACTATTTCATTCTCCGTTGTTGTAAAAGTACTTTCTGTTTCAGAACATAATTGCAAAGAAATTCTATCGCTCTTATGCTCTTAGTTGTTGTTTGACTATGTAAAACTTTTAAATGGAATGGAAAAGTCTTTTGCGAGACCTTCCTTATCATTAAGAAAGGCTGTATGTATAAGCCGGAAGTTTGCTTTGCTAGTCTATAGGTTTTGTAGACTCGAGACTACAACATAACCAACGAACAACAAGCCATTTTATGAACTATGTCACGAAATGCTTTGTTATGCTGTGGTTTGCAGTAAAATTCACATTTCGCATGTTCCAGACACATTATCAAATGCATGAAATCTGTCAAAAAGAAACCTTTCATGACTGCAAATGTGCAAATGGTTAGAAGAAAACCGTATCATGACCCGACACATTGTAAGGACAAAAGTGATTGAACAAGGTGCCAAGTCAAGCCGGCATAAAAGGAGTGAACGTGAACATTTTTAATGATTTTTGGTAAAAATGCTGCAATCTACTATAAGAAAATTGTCCATACACACACAAAGTTAATGCATTTTAGTTTCAGCAGGTTTCGCTCTAGTCATTTACCAAATGCATGCGCAGAAATTATTAAGTAGGTATGCACAGAAGCTATCTCGGTTTCGTGTGAGACGGTAATAAATTACTGGCCAAAGTCGCCATATCAAATGGCACCTTCCTTGAAAGTTGGTCCCTTGGCTTCGGCTCCGTGTGTGGAGAGAGAAGACGAACGTTGTTGGCAGTGTGGAGAGATATTATAAGTAGATGTAATAAAAAGTAAACAAATAAACTTAATAGCTCAATTCCATCATTTCATGGCCACAGTCTTTAACTTCATAACAACATCAGTAATAAGCAATTTCACAGTTACACTAAAAGGTTTCACATTATTACTTTTCCTTCAGTCAAAAAGTGGCTATATCACATGCAATGTGATGTGACGAATTTCTGCGAAATAGCTCTTTAATAATAGCAAATAAATAATAGCAGACTAGAAGAAACAAAGTAAAATATGAGCTATGCCATCCATATTCATTTCATAATAGTATGTACCGTTTACATTTTCTCGCCATATTATGCCAACTTACCACCACCACACACATAACATAATATACCTATATACTTAAAACAAAAAAATCTTGTTCGTTGTTCGTTTTCTTTTTCTCACAGTGAAATTCATCACAACTACCAATTTCTGTCAAAAAAGTTAAATTTCATTCAATCAGAAGAAGAAAAACTTTTTTCTTTCGCATAATATTATTATGATTTACTGCGAAATGGTCCACCATAAGATTTTTATGAGACGCATGCACGCATGTTTGTTGTTATATAGTTGTAGGTTTTTCACTGTCATGTTTATTGTTTTTAGTGGTGGTAATAGTGATGAAAGTGAATAAAGTTATAATAGTAATAATAATATGATCGCGGTATGAAAAAAACTACATGTAAAAATTGTTTTATTATATGACTAAATATTATAGAAAAACAACAAAACAATAAGAATCCCATCAACAGAAATATATTGTATTCAAGTGTGAACTGCTGCGAACTACGGTGTCTTGTTAAAGTAATGATTACCGTCATGCAAAGCAATGATGTAGATGATGATGATGATTACCAGTTCAATCGCTCATCTTCTTCGTCTTCTCTTTGCTTTTTTGGCACTTGTGCCGTGTCATCATCTTCATCGCTATCGTGTCATGTCTTATAGAAAGCATAAGTTCAAAGTATTATGCGAATCTTCTCTCTATACAATAGAAAAACTCATGGGAGTATTTTTTGTTGCAATATTAAGAGGAAGCTTGTTGTGCGGTCATTCCTTCTATCCACTTCTTGGAGGAAAAAATTATTTTATTACGTATTTATTTCCTCCTTCTTCTCGTCCCTATCATCTCTTTCCCATTTAAAACAAACTAGAATGATGGTACACAGCGTACTAGAGACAGTCATAGATTAAATGTTATTTTGTATTATAATAATAATATGATTTTGTACCGTTTGTTCATCACCTTTGTAGTTGAGCCGTCTCTATCATGTACCACCACTACATTTTCTACTCACAAACATTTTATGTTGATGTGGACATGCAGAAATTATAGGTCAATTCCTTTTTGCATTTTGCTGGCATCTTGACCCCTACGTCTTTCTTCTGGTTTACTATACTCTCTGGCCAGAAAGAAATCGGCAGGCAGATGGTTTGCACAATTACTTGTAAGTATAGTATATGCACATGTGCATTGTATAGATTATCTTTTTCATTTTTATTGTTTGCCTTTTCCTGTAACTCCGTGTGAGGCGGTGGATGCATGATGTTATACGGTGCGATATGGGATGCGATATCAATATCAATGAACAAGAGTGCAAAATACAATGAAGATATTGTACTTCGTTTTTTTCTGCATTTGATTATTATCTAACACTGTCATTTTACCGTAGTTTCATCAGCTCTTATATTGACAGTATGTGGACGGAGAAAAAATGCATGGCTGTATGACTCTGTACCTAATATTTATTGACTAGATTGATTTGCATAAATATAAGTTTCTTATTGCAATTTTCTAGTTGGATTTATACATCAAAATGCTACTACGATTGTGACCAGTTTAGCCGGGATTAACATTTATCACTGTATATTGCCTTGGAGGTGTGGACTCCATATTTTTATAGTTGGATTTATACATCAAAATGCTACTACGATTGTGACCAGTTTAGCCGGGATTAACATTTATCACTGTATATTGCCTTGGAGGTGTGGACTCCATATATATATTTGATCAGCGATGTGTTAGATCCACCTATGGTATTCATTGGCATGTACTGAATGTTTGGCTGAAAATATTCAATGCTCACATAAAGTAGAATAGATTCTCTTTTTCTAGAACATTGGTGAATAATGCACCTGAAATATTGACACATGATGTACGATATTTCTAGTATTGAATATAGAACATTGTGGTAAATAGATAAAAGAACAATCCCTCATAATTTAAAAACAAAGGTGTATTTTTGCTCGTGATCATGATCAAGTCAAGTCACTTTACCGTCAGTTTTGCGTGTTCTTATTAATTCCATTTTAGACAATTCAATTATTAACAAAAAAAGCCATGATTCAATTTTCATGTTTTCTTTCTTTTTTGCAAAATGTTCAATTCAATTGTTTAGGAAGTAGAATATTAAATTTGGCGAACTGACTGAATGATAATTTGACAATACAAATATAATCGATTCATCATGAAAGTTGCAAACAGTTACGCAAGCTGAATTGTATAATGATACAAGCTGTAATACGATATTGTATGTTTTGCCAACAATGTGCACGTGCTTTGGAAATCGAACAGAATATTTTTACATCTGATAAATAAATTTTGCGTTTCAAAATATAATGGAGTAAATGGTATTCTAAGTCATTCATGTGAATGCATGATGTAATCTCAATTTCAAATGAAATTAATGGAAAACTTCAAAAAGTGAAGGCTCTTTTAAATAATGCATTTTGATAAAGTACATAGTGTAGGTATACATTTCTTGAAGATGTGTGACTTGCAAAATGGAAAAATTCCATACCTTTTTCAACGGATGACGTGAATCATAAAAAATATTTCATGTTAAATTATTGAAGCAATAGCTTTATGCAGACTTCGCAGAAAATGCGCAATCATCTTCACATATTTTATAATTATGCCAATGTCCAAGTTCCAGTAAAAAGTTCATACATGTATAAATACACATATATATGTAAGACATGTCATCCCTCACATCAGCTTCATTAAGAAACGATTACAATTATATGAGTTGAAACTCTTGGCAAGCACATACCCAGTCATGTAAGCGAAGTTTATCTAAGTCAGGGTCGGGGTCAGTATTTATCGTACTGGAATTCCCAGAGCTGCTTCGTGTTGAACTTGAGATAAGTTGTTGCGTCCCCTGAGACACTTTCTCGAGAAAAGTAGATAACTCCAAAGCCTCGGCGACCAATGCCCGACAGACTGCTTTGTAATGTGAGTCTGCTGCTGCATGTCCCTTTTCGCCGTTGCTACTCCCACTGGCATTATTAATCGTCGTCAGAACAGAGCTCACGAGTCGACTTCTACAGAGCTGTAACCACAAAAGAGAAAAGAAAAAATTACACATTTAATCATAAAACACGGTCTTTATTACAAAAAACCAACTACGTGTGCAAACGTTTTTATTAAGTAAAGTAAACGCTAATTAAATATTTGCATGAAAAGAAAAAAAGATAAAACATTTCAAGTTCATCTTCCTTTCAACCTTTTTCTCTCCATTTTCCCCCTAAAATAGCTTGAATTAAACGGACGTTCAACCTTGAAAAAATGACAATGTTCAATGCTAGCCGTTGTTGCCGATACCATAACCGTCTTTCTTCGAAGACCGTCATAACTCATAAAGCGAAAGTTCTACAAAAACGACTACGCTCACAGTAGTCAAATGCAGTCAAATGCATCCACCTCTTTGTACACAGTAAAACATCATCCATAGGACCATCGTTCATATAACATGACTACTTGACTGATGCAACCGTCCTAATTTCACTCTCAAATATAAAGGTTAACTGCCTCACATGCGCCATCATCACCACCACTGCGTTCCCTTAAAAGGTGGTAATTTGTTGACAATGAAATGCTAACTACATTACTCTGACTGGCTACTTTTATGTGTGTGTGCACAATACACGCATTTTTTAACCTCTCTTTTTTCTTCTTTTTCACTCATCATTACATTTTCATTCATTTCCCTAAAAAGAGTTGTGTGTACATCATTTTAAAAGATATTATGCCAGATTTTCTGTTTATCCTTTACCTTTTTCTTCAGCAAAATAAGGTATTAATGATGAAGATGCTCTGCACACTGCACATGATGACGATGAGGATGTTCGCAATAAACTTGAAATATTTTATGTCTGTGTGCATACACGTCGACTTCACACTAAAGTCGCCTAATGGGATTTATTACAAAGGTGCTAATGCATGTAACGAATGCTTTTATTTGAAAAACGAAAAAAAAAGTGAAACATAAAAGCAATTTTACACTTCCTTTTCTACTATCACTTTCCATCCAACTAATCATATCCAAGACAAGATTTTCCAGTTTTTCACAAAAGTGTATCCATTATATAGGTATAGTTTCAGTCTATATCTCTCACATCAAAACCACAAAAAAAGAAAGGTGGAGGCAGAAAGTGTAAGTGTAGTACATAAAGTTAGCGAATATTTGTCTGAAATGTAATGTGAATTGATGAAAAAATGAGTAAAAGTATTAAATGATAATAAAATCATTGTTGTGTGAACAACAATACAATACCATTTCCCACTGCTGTGGTTTTCCAAGAATGGACATAGGTAATATATGTACCACATGAAACACAAGGTTGATCAGTAAATCTTCTAGTTCTTGAAGATGATGAGAAATGAGTGGAAAGGTGCATAATAATATGACCAGGAGGAGGAGGAGTGGGAGTGTGACACTACATGGCATTGGTTAAATTATGGTGAGAAAACAGTACAACTTTCAAAGGTAATTAATTAACTTTAGTGGACACTTTGAACACCGACACTGTTGCTTCTGCCGACATAAAAGCCAAAAGGGCTGTTGTAATAATTGTAATATTATGCATAAAATAATGCTTAAGAGGAAGATCACCTCTGAGGTATGATGATGATAAATTATTTAGGGATATCACCTTGTACCTATGTGTACATGGAGGATTAAAAGTTTTTCAATGAAATTTCTAAACAAAATGCGCATACAAAAATGTACGCACAAGAGCTTCATATTGCAAAAGCATAATAACAGAAGAAATAAGCCGACCACTTTCATACCAAGATTATTAATGACGATGCTAATGGTATCTATTTTATTATGACGACAAACGATAAATACAGCGATAATGCTTATTGTTGCAGAATATGATATCTTTTGCGCTTTCGGTCAAAAATCTTAAACTTAAAATTTCTTCCATCATCAGCAGCATAATACATTGACGTCACCGTCAACATCTTTTGTGGAATAAGACCTGCACAAAGGCATAAATTTCACACTCGGTATAATGATACTAATCATTATTATGATTATAAGTGAGAAGACGAGCGACAATCCGAATCATATCTTTTGTCGTATCTATTATTATCTATAACATCATCACAAAACTAATACATTATTAATGGTCTTTACACACTCGTGAGACCACGAAGATGTCATGAGCATAATATTCTTGTACCTTCCTTAGCTAACCAAAAAGGAGCCTACCTAAACCAAACCCAATCCCAGTTAGGCAATTCAGTGCACTAAAAATAAATTTTAGTGCAATGTTCAACTGTGCGTTTAAGCCGTAAGCCTTTTCATGGCTTGTCGCTCTTGTCTTGTTAAGTAAATAGGTATAAATATGATTACAGTAATACAGTGTGCAAGTCTATTGTATTAGTATGATGGCAGTAGTATATAAAAGTAAAACCAGTATTTTTTTCTTGTGCTCTGTTACGTTATTAGTATTGGTCGTTTTTAGCATAATGGATGGATTTTGAACGGCAAAGTAAACTATTCTCCCATCATCCATCTTTTCCTTTTCCAGTCATCCTTGTCACATAAACTACTCTAATCTGCCAGTCCGTAGAAAAGGAGTGATATGAAAACAAACAATTATTGCACAGAGAACATCAATTGAAAAAATGCAAAGGTAAAATATGGATACGCTATAATTTACAGCTTAACTCTCAGTCTAGTCATCAACATCAAACGCTGCTGAGGGACAAGGTTTAGCAAAATAGAAACCGTTTTGATCATTCACTCGCATGTAACCGATACAGTAATAGTTGTAGTAAAATGGTTTTTGTTGGTGAATTTATTGCCTATAGCAGGAGCCAACAAGACAGCGTCAGCAGCAGAAGTTTATGAATTTTGTGACCGAAGAAAGAGAGCTCGAGCCCAATTACTACTACAAAACGATAAATTCCCTAATAAGATGGGTTAGTTCTACCACAGTTGAAAGAAAAGGGATAAAAATTATGATGAGAGAAACAAGCGCGAGTCTTAACCAAAAACCATCACCGTTCGCCAATATAATGATGATATGCAAACACAGACAATCACGTTACAGTTTGCAACAGAAATATATGTATAATGTATGCAGCAGAGTAGTAATAACCAGACCAGAGAGATATAGAGAAAGAGAGAGACCAAAGGCACTAGTTAACCTTGGAACTTGAATCGCATAAATTGAGCCTGTTTCACAAACAAGAAGTACGGCAAACAACAATGAGTACCCACACAAATCAATATAAAGTGCATCATTTAGGTTATGTTTCGTTCAGAGAGGTGAGAGTATATATGAAAGCTAAAAGAAACATGCAATAAACTCGGTCTTTTGTTCCTTTAATCCCTAATCAGCAAAACAAGAACAAATAACAGACATATTAGTATAAATGCTTATAACCTTTAAGCCCAAAATTGCTCTTAATCTTGCTGGTTTTGCTGTTGTTGTACTTGGCCGATCGATTACAAACAAAACAAAATCAAAATGAATTACCCCACCACTTTGCACTGGTTTGGTTCAGTAGACCTTTTAAATAACTTACTTATGTGTGTGGACGTCATGTACCCATGAAGAGTGGAATGAACGATTTCATGTACCGATACAAGTTTAACATTAATATGATATTTAAAATCCCATTAACATTCTCTAATTTCAGACGAGAAATGAAAATTAATATCGAATAAGTAATTAACAAACTTGTAATTTCGTCCTTATTAGTCCAATTGTCTTTCGAGGAAGGACGCGCAAGGCTACTTATGGATTTTATTAGCTGAAAACAAGCTGATGTACCTCTTGTTTTTGTTCATAATCCTATTAATTCGTTTTATATGTCATTCATAAATGAAAAAAAAAGAAAACTAATTCATAATAATAATGAGAAAACCGTGTGACTGGTGACCCTCAAACACCGCCAGTCGCACTTTGAACAGCGAAATATTACAGCAAATCGAAAGAGATTTTTTCTTCTTTTAAGTCACAAATCTGGCATAATTCATACATTTAATTTATTTATTAGCCTGTTTTTGTTACACTGCATGTTTACTTTAGTGATATATTCACGCTATGCGTTTCACCACCGTATCATGCAAATGATCACGACACCATCATAAACTAAAGGTATGGATTATTTTTTGGTTTGTCGTGAGTTTTATAAGAAAAGCCGTTACGATTGATGATGATAAGAGTGCAGCCGTTTGTCTGTTGTCCATTAAAATGTGCTTTATCAACTGAGACCATAAGTATATTACCTTAGCATATTCACACGTTATGCAAAAAAGGAAGACAACATTAAACGTGTAGTTCCTCATTCTTTCCATTCAGCCATTTCCACAATTGACAATAACACTATTCACACTCCATAAATAAGTAAAAATCCACAGACTTAATATGCATGGTTTTCTGTTTGTGTATGTATGTACCATCCCCATGCTTAGACGACGCAGGTATGCTAGCTACCTATAAGAATGCGGAGGCAAAAATTCATACATAACACCTTTACCATTTAATAATGTCAACTTAACATAACTGAGATACCATAATTACGATATGATTACAATGATGGTTATATATGACGATGATGATGGCAGGATAAGATGACATGGGTAAATAACAGTCCATATATATAATGTGCCATAAATATAGCATACCATTTTAGACAATTATAGTTTGCCGACGTTGTCTCTTCAACTACAACAACAGTAGTGCACCAAAAAATAAGAGAATTTAATAGATCAAGGTTCACCTTGCACTTTGCCAAATGTAAATCAACTATAGAAATACTTATATGTGGGATATATGCAGTAGTAAGAATAAATAATAGATAAAAATTGCTTTTCTTCATCTCTGATCTTCGGACATTACTTGTAGCTGGCTATTGCAGGACGAATGAGTCCTGTTTGGTTTTTTTTACTATGAATGAACAGTTGCTGTTAGTGTTATTATTGTGTGCGGTTGCCTAACTTTTTGTCAGTGCGCCTGTACCGTTGCTGTTGTGGATTGAATGAGGATTTGGATAATGCAGTACACACGCATCACACTACTATTGAGTTTATCTAGTGAAGCATTTGGCCTTTAACGTAATCAAACTGGTATTGAAGCTGTCAAAAATGCAGTTTAGACAATCATGCGAAAAGCAATCAGAGTCACCTCATCGTCCATGCTTTGTGTTTCTATAATACATCATCATTCATCTATTGATACGTATAACCGTAGATGTATATAATATAAGAAAAAATAAAACTTAATGGCAACTTTTATAGTTCCTCAAAAATATTTATTGCATTCATTTATTTCCTGTGACGAGCCTCTCTTGATTTATCTATTATAAGTATAAAATGTCATAAAAATGGTATTAAATGTGTTCCTCTTCATTTTTTTGAATTAGCTTATATTCTTAATAACACAATAGACTTTATAAAGGTATATGTAATATGCACAAAGTGCAAACTTGAACAAATTGGCCAATTCATTGTTTGTAATTGCACATTGGTATTTTTTGCATTCGAATACTTTTGTCTGTTGAAAAAGGTTTAAGGTCCAATGCCATTGTACGCATAAATTTTCTTCATGGATGTTTTTATCAGTGGAAGGAAATAATGTGAGGCTGCTGATGTGATGACAATTTCGATTTGTAGAATTGCAAGCATTGCGATTTCATACTTGCTATTTCCATTCGTGGAGGTATTTACACACTCGCATATTAAATTAGCGTTAAGGGTTTGAAGTAAGCTATGGGAAGCTCTGGTGAGCCGGATAGTATGTAATGTTAGTTAAATGAAAAATCTTGGTTTACCTAGTACCAATTATCTCAGGAACTACACAACCGACTTTTTCAAGCAATAGCTTAAATTAAAGCCAACTAATTGGGTAAGAG
>JAHZMV010004917.1:15096-25839 GCA_027743765.1 Coecobrya sp. COE2 | reverse complement strand
CCAATGGCCGAAGTGATGACTTGTTCCAGGTCCTTAAAGTGTCCACCCGCGTTCCTGTGGTAATGACCACAAAATATGTACTTGACGCCGGCATCTCGTAATTTTTCCAACATAATCAGTCGTCGCTCTTTTGGCACGTTAAAATATTGGTCATCCTCTTCAGGATCGTTAATAAAGAATGGAATGTGTTGAAAGACCACTAGCATTCAAACATTAATTAATTTTAAACAATAATTATTTGTAAAGATTTAAATAAAGTAAAAACAAAGCACCAATAAATTTAGCTGAAGGATCCTTAATCGTTTCCATAAACTTCATTTGCTTTTCGCTCTCCTCTGGCATCGCGTCAGGTACTTGAATGTAATGGGAATTGAGCGCCACAAATTAGACACCGCCGGCCCAAAATGAAAAATAATCTTGGCCAAATTGACTGTTATAAACTTGTAAGGTGTCTTGAGAGGGAATATCACCAATGTCGTGATTTCCACAAACGCACACCAAATTAATTTCCGGGTCAAGTTCCTTTAAAACTTGCACAAAATCCTTGTACTGCTTTTCACGTAGGTCGCAAATTCCAAATACTTCCTGTGCCCCTGCAGGTCTCTGCGCATAGGGAAAGGCGTCCAGCATGTCTCCACAAATTACGAAAAACTTTGGTTTCATGTTCATGCCGTTTATTCGGCTTATCACCTCCCGGGTTAGGGCTATCTCTTTGTCCCAGTTTGGCTCAGTTTTGTGAAGCAAGTAGTGGTCAACTGGAATAATTATTTTACGAATTTAATTGCTTTGCTTTGAAAATAATTTATAATTAGCTAATTAGTTTAATTACTCAATCCAAATTGCGTGTCCGCCCCTTGAATAAACGTAAATGTCCCTTTCCATTTCCTTTCCTCTGGATCCTCAAGAAAATTAGCGATTTTCATCGACGGTAAGCATTCTGGTGGGGGATGATACTTCATTTTTAACTGCTCACCTGAATAATTAACAGAATTAACTGCACCTGGTAATTTGTTATCTAAATTAGTCGGTTAATGTTTGTAATTTGCAACGAAAAATTACTTACTTTAATCTTAAAGGAAGCTGTATTTCACTCCAAGCCTGTACTCGTATGAAGAGCTGTGAAGATGCAACTTGTCATTTAATTGACCTTGAAATTCTCATACAAGCTATTAAATTTTCTGCGTAATATATTTGCGGTAGAATAACGTGTAATCCTTTTTTGTCAGATTGCAGCTGAGAATTTGATATGAGAAGCTTTACAGTTTTGTGTAAAATTTAATATATTTACCAATAAATTTAGCTGACGGATCCTTATTCGTGTCGATAAATTTCATTTGCTTCTCAGTTTCTTCCGGCATCGCGTCTGCGTCTTTAATGTACTGAGAATTGAGCACCACAAATTTAATGCCGCCCGCCCAAAATGAAATATAATCTCGGCCGAATTGTTGCCTATAAACTTGTAACCTTTCCGGAGAAGGAATGTCACAGATATCATGATTACCACATACACACACCAACTTCACTTCCGAGTCAAGCTCCTTGAAACCCTTGAAAAAATCCTGGTACTGCTTATCTCGAAGCCCACCGTCCATTCCGGGGTCGGTGGATGAATCTCTCTCTAGGGGAAAGCGTCCAACATGTCGCCACAAATGACCAAAAACTTGGGGTTTGGGTTCATGGCGTTGACGCGACTTATCACTTCTTTTGTTAAAGTTATCTCCTTCTCCCAGCTTGGCACAGTTTCATTGAGGACGGCATGGGCAACTGAAACATTGATTACATTTTTAATTGTGATGGCTAACTAGAAATTAGAAAAACTATGGGTAATTATAATAATTACTCATTTCAAACTACGTGTCCGCTCCCTGAATAAAATTGAGAGGACCATTCCACTTCCTTTCCTCGGGATCCTCAAGAAAATCGGCGATTATCATTTAGGGTAAGCAGACCGGTGGGAGATATAATTCCATTTTAATTAATTTGAATTTAAAGTTTATCATGAAAACTATTCACCAAATATGACAATTTGCGGTAAGTACTAGTCTTCATTTTTAAACTCACTTGTTTCTCACAAAAAGGAAAAAGCATGGCAAGATTATGAAAAAATTTAGGTATGTGTATTTCATAATATTTTGTACTACGGCATTCCTGTACAGCAGCAGCAGAGAAGCAGATGAACATGAAAAGGCTTGCTGCTGGGAAGGAAGGTCGAAGACCGAAAACAAAAAAAATCATAACTCATGGAATGATTTTTTTACACAGCACAAATTCCTATATAAGCAAAACAGAAAACCAGGACACAAAATGCTGGCTCATGTCATCTTGGATTACAGACAACCAAATTGGCTGCAAACTGTATACATCGTTGTGGGAAAATTGTTTTCGCCTCGTATAAGCATGTCATATTTTCAGAAAATATTTATGCAAGCGGTTCCATCAATTTCTGTTGACCCAGAGGCAGTCATGCATGTATATTAATGCAACTAATATTCCATACCACAAAAATACATTAAGTTTAGCTGATAACAATTTATCATCTTATCTCAATGGTCTGATGATAACTTCGGGATATAGAGAAAATTGCAGTAGAGTATGGCTTGATGGAATACATTCTCAATATATTTTGAGTATATACAGAATGCTTCAGAACTTCAGGAGTGCTGAAAATTGAAAGAGAATAAAGAAAAAAATACTATAAATATGTGCATCATATCGCATAAAACTATTATCATAAAGAGCCATCATTTTGACTAAAAAACAATAAAATGGATAAACGCGTGATTGGCAACGAGGGTACGAATTTTTTGCAAAAAATAAAACATTTAAGAAACTACTAAATATTATTTAAAATGTTTGTTTATCAAAACTAGGATACGAATTTTCAAAAGTTGTTATTGCAATGATGGATTCATCAACTCGAATGAGTTTATTATCTGGTTGGAAGGAAATTGCGCTCTTTCTCGAAACACCGCCGGAAATAACAACTAAATTCTCACAAAGTCAAATTTTGGATGTAAAAATTACTACAGAAATATTGCAAGATATATTGATAGACTGGCGAGCTCGAAAAGCAGAAGCAGCCACTTTAGAAAAACTGATCGAGATTCTCAGAAAGCTAAATATGAACGAGATAGCACAAAAATTAAGTGATTCAATTGGAATATCAGCTTTGGACAACTCTTTTGTTGGAAAATGTAAACGTCACATACTTTACTATTTGTTCGACCTGGTGTCTGTAACAAAGATGGATAAAAACTTTTTGGAAATGTTGGAAACAGACGAGATACTTACTGCCGATGACGTGCTGAGTTTGGTAAATTTGCATAGGGTGACAATGCTAATAGACCAAATTTTATTACATATTTTTATTTATTTTATAAATATTTTTAGAGTACAATTGATAATGATATGGACACAAGTCACGGATTTTACATGCTCTTTCGTGACAAGTTGGACAAGAATGAAAGCCTTTATGAAAAACTGTTAAGTCTTCTCCATTCAAAATGTGCTGAAGATTGTTGAGTTAAGTCAAGCCAAAGGTATACTAGCAAGTATACTTGAGGAATAAAATTTACTCATAATTAACATCATACATCGACATACAAGTATCAATTTATTTTAATAGTATATACATTCGTAATCATCACTACATTAATCGCATGAGGTTTATATTTAATTATAATTAAATAATTACATCTACTATTTAGATTATGTACAATTATTTTCGTTTTCAATTAATATACTAAACTATATCCACTATAATTAGATATTTTTTAAATATAAATTTTCTGTAATACATGGGTGTTTGTATATTTACTATATTTACATCTAAAGTTAAAAATTAATTGTAAATAGGTTTGCAATTAGGTTCCAAGGTTTGCATTATCTCAAAATTGACATAGCAATATTTTGTGGACAGGGAATAATCCAAAGGTGATTGCCCTTTTTTGTTTTTACTGAAGACGTCGGAATGTCGTAGGCTCAAAAGAAATTTCGTCATTTCCAATTTATCGCCACCATAACCGTTTAAAGCATGATGCATAATTGTATTTTCATGTTTGTCCATAATTTCCGAACAGTTGATATTTTTATGGAATTGCAAAGCACAGAGACGTTTCATGACTTTGACATTTCCGCATTTGGCCGCAATATGAAAAGCAGTTTCCCCCTTTTTGTTTTGATTGGAAATATCGGCTTTTAAATGGATTAGAGCGTCTAAAATAGAAATATCCTTTGACTGGCTTGGATTTCGGATGGCGTAATAAATGGCAGTGTTGTCAAAAGCATCTCTACAATTTACACTTAACCCTTTCCCTATTAAAAATTTGATTACCTCCGGATCGCTTGCATGAAGCGACGCAATATGAAGAGCATTCCTGCCAAAGTTGTCTACATAATTTACGTTTGCACCAAAAGAAATCAAATCGTTAATTAGAGCAATGCTTTTGTTGCTTTTCAATGCCGTCCATAAAATGGAATAATAATTATCGTCTTCCGCATTTAATAGGTCGTGTTTAGAAGATTCTAGACCCACCAGCATTTTGCCAAATGATTCCTTGGATATTTCGGAATTGGAAATAAGAATGTGAAATGGTGTGCGGCCAAACCTGTCACCGGATTTTAGTAAAATGGGAAGTAAATCAGAATGATTTTTTCTAATTTCTGAAATTAGAATGGCAAAATTGGCGGGGCAAAGATTTGCAGCGGCGTGGTGTAAAATTGTTTGGCGGTTGTTATCAGTTTCGTCCAAATGGTTTTTGTCGATTGGCAACTTAAATAACAGTTTGTACAACTCTACATGCACACCTGGCTGCAAAAATGGCAACCGTCCAAGCTCATCTTTTTCGGAAAGGACTTGTGGATTTAGTTCTTCAATTTCTGCCAATATTCGCGTCTTCCCTGCTAAAACATGGTTAGAACAAGAAACCGTTTCTGAAATGCATGTGTGAATAATACCTTGTTGGGATGACCAGTTTTCAGATAACAAGTGGAAGCCCGGGTTACTAATTATTGCCCCAAGTATGTCAATATCGCCACGTTCAACGGCAATGTAAAATATTGGCAATGATGTCAAATCGGTTGGCTCTAATCGGGCAAAAAGGTTTTGAAAAATGTTAACCGAAGAATGTCTAGCGGCAAGGAGTACAGCAGATAACAATAAATGCTTATCAATATGACCCAACATATTCAAAATTCTATTCAGTGTGTGTTCATGATTGCCACGGACACATGCCATAACTATTCTGATGACGCTCTTTTGTGAAATTTCTCTAACTGGAAAAATGGGGTCCGCTTCCTGTGACAAGATTGCATTAACAAAGTGAAGCACCTGAGAATATTTGAAGGCATGCCCATGCACATGTAGCTGTTTGTATGCACTAACTAGAACGCATTCTGCTGTTGTTGCCAAGACTTTTTGGAACACGCAATCTGTTAAATACTGTGACGAATGAACCCCATTCAATAGCTCTACGATAAATGAAGCTACAAGAAACTCAGCAAATGTTCTGTGCAAAAACTGGATGCTTTCTGAATCTGAATCTTTTGTTTCCATAATTCCCACCTTTAAAATTTCCTTCCTAGGTAACTGACGACCATTTTGAAAATCTTCTAGCGACACATTCCACTTATCTACAAACAATTCTAACAAATCGTATACTTCTGTGGTTAGAATTAGTGGGGTTAAATCATTGACCAATTCAGTAGCAAGTATTTCCTTGACGCTTAAATACAAATGTATTTTCTTCATAGCCATATGGGCTATAGTGTACTGTGAGAGCTTCAAATGATCTTGCTTGTACTTGAGAAGCTTACGGTCAATTAGAGCTGAATATAATTCAGCGGGTGACCCCATGCTAACGGTAGGTTCTACATGGACGTTCTGATTAGCTTTGAAATCACTTAAAAAGCCGAGTGCTTCTTCTTGGTAAACCTCAGCTATCAAGAGGCATTGTAGAGGAATACCAGCCAGTTTTTGTATAGATTGCTCGTCGCTTGCATGCAAAGCCTTAAGGCATGCATTAGCATATAGTTCTATTACCTCCTTATCGTTTTGACTTGTTTCATTTTGCAGCCAAAAGTCTCGTAGGAAACGAACTTGATCATTTTCATCAAATGGCTCAATGTTGTGGCCAATTGTTTGAAATGATGATTCAAGTAAAGAAAGTAAATGTTTTCTTGTGCTGACATACACTCTTCCTGAGCTCTTATACATTTGAACTATTTGTTTAAGGTAAGTAATGCAATAGTCCAGACTACCTTCAGGTACCTCGTCGACACCGTCGAAGAAAAGGTGAGTTGTCTTTACGCATACTTCGGAAGTGGACCGTCCATATGCATTTGAATTTATCTCATCAGTTATCATTTGTTCCATCACTTCCATGTCATATAGATCTACCAAAGGGTTATAAAAAATTAAAATGATTTTGCTCATTTCTTAAAGTGATTGAAATTTTTATGTTAAAATATTACCCTTATCACTAAACCTAGAGATGACTGCGTTAACAAAGTCCTTAGCAACAAAATAAAGGACTAATGAGTTTTCTGTGTTTTTACGTACAATCTTGGCCAGGTTTGACATTAATGCAGTTTTCCCCATACCAGGCGAATCACAAATAATGACTGGTTGATTTATTTGTTCAATGTCCAGGTACGCCTGTTCTTCAGAAACTGGTTTAGACAATTGATCTTGCAATATATTTTTCAAAATTGTTTTAATATTTTGTGCTCTTGATTTCATCCACTTAAGTTTACCCTGCTCCCAATGCAACCAGTGCACATTTTTCTTCTCTTCTTGACAAATTTTGTCAAAATCTGTGTTGGATCTAATGATATGTTTCACTGAAAAGTCCAAAGGTAGACTTTCAGTATGGTCACAAGATATCACAATTGCATCACCTGATTTAGTCTGAAAAATATTTCTTGAAATTATATTCCTAGAAATCAGTTTTCTTCCAATGTAATTAGCTACAAGAGGAATGGTTTGACGAAATATAATGGGTTTCTTTTGGTTGAGTAGGTCCAATAGTAACTGGTCCTTAAGAAATCTTGCTAAGAATAACCTATCATCATCATATGCAAACGTTTTGCATACTTCAGCAAGCTGCCTGCAGTGGCCTTGGTCAACAACTTCCTGGGTCAAGACAGAATCCTGATATTTCTCAGATAGGTCCGACCAGTCAAACGAGTCATTCAGGGTGTGATATTTGCCAGCTTGAATAATTCCCTGGTGTTTGGGATCAGCAAGCTCCTCTTTCGTTAACACTAGTAAAACGTTAGAGTATTCTTGTTTCAATCTATTAAGATCAACGGTGTCTCTCTTCGTAATTTGTACTTCCTTGTCAATATGAACCAGCAAGAGTTTCTTCAAGTAGCTGTGGGTGGGAAGTTTGATTCTGGAGAATTCTTTGAGGCTTTTCAGAGTTTTAATTTCTGCTGACTTGGGAATTGTTTCTATGATTTTTGACATTGTAAGGTTGACATCCGGAGTAATGATGAGAATGGAATCATAGTTTGGGTTAGCAATAGCTTGAAGTAACCTTGGAATTCCAGATTTAAATTTTCTCAATTTCGTTTCTAATTTGGCCCTTGTCACAATCCCAGTAAATTCCTGCATACCAGTCCCATTTTCAAGGTATAGACGTCTGTTCCGTAAAATCTCCGCAGCTTCAACTTGGTTGCACTCCATTAGTGACTCTTCAATTTCAATAAATTTCCCTAGTCGTCCATGCAAAATATCGTACAATTTAGCCGTTTTACTGTCCTCGCCGTTTAAATTTCCCTTCAAAAATATGCATATACCAACCATAAAATCTTGTAAATACGGAATTATGCGGGAGCAAAAGTATGTCTCTTACCTCTGTCTCGATTAAGTCGATATCACATCTGCTTAGTATCCTACGACAAGACAAGTTCTTCAGTAACGTTTTGTTGGCTGTAGTCACAGATATAAGATGCGACATATTTTTTTCAAGAATTTTCCCATATTTTCCCAGATTTACAACCTGTTCAAATAATACTCATTTCAGTTGAGGCAATTCTCTTTTCAAGTATTTACGATATTTCTTTGCTTATTAATTGCGTATATTATTAATGAACTTCTAAATTATCCAATGAAAGACTAGCTAAAAAATTATGAAGCGGAATTTACCTTGGAACGATTCAATTTTTTCGATTCTGTTCTGGAATTTACTTCTGTTAAACATTCTGTACGAAATTTTTCAAACATCCCACAAGCATCGGCCTGGTTGTCGTCTCTCAGAGCAGATATAAAAATGTCAATAGGAGCACATCTTGTTCCAATGATTTCATAGAAACGCTTAACTTGCGTAAACCCATTTTCTTTCTAAATAGTAGAATATGTTTTTAAATTTAAATTCCGTCAATTAATTAATTTGCAGTAAAAACGGCTATATTATTACCGCAAACAAAAATTGAAAATACTCCCCGCAACTAATTACATCATATGAGTACATAGTGGAGAGAAAAAGCGGAGTGATTTTTGTGCCATTCATAAGCTGAGGCAGTGAATTTTGAATTTGCTCCCTTACTCTCTCGTCAAACAGGTAAGGCTGCAACACCAAATAAAATACTACTTCAATTTTTTCCGTTTATGTGACAGGGGTTTTGTATGATTATATGTATACCTGTTCATTTTTTATATTTGCACAAATGCGTTTTTTATCTACCCCAACACCATCCCGAGCTAGGCGTAGAATTTCTACCATAATCCCCTGACCACAACTTAACAGTGATGTCTCTATCTGCTCATAAATAGAGCATCGTGCAGATAATAGACCGAAGAGAACCGCTCCTTGTGCATAATTCCCGTGAGTTTTCTTCTAAGAAATCAGGAATAATCCATTCAATGGTTGCATTTACAGTCTCAATAAATACGATTCCAGTTTTTGTTTCATTCTAATAATTATTTACTATACCCGTTCTTTCAGTATATCAATATGTTGTTGATGTAGAACGCCGTGTGCCATAAATTGACTACATAGCTCATCTACTTGCTTTGTTTCAAGAAAATAAAGGAGGTTTTCCCTAATGGCTTTTTGTAACCAACTGCTATGAACCTGTTACATGAAATTATCAGTCGTAAATTGATATCTATTAATATTAAATTCAATTTTGGAAGCACTTACACCATCAGCATTGGATAATGCATCTAAAATGATACGGTCCTCAATCTTTCTAGTGGAGAAAAATTGTATGAAATCTGGTCTTACATAATTGTAATTTTCCAACGCCTAGGACATGAAAATCATGAAAATTTAAATACATTATTAGCGTACCAATAATGAAAATTTATTTTCCAAAAAAATGTATACCAGTATTTCGTTAGTTGCTGCTTCAGACCAGCTAAGATGTCCATTTTGTACCAACGTATGACCTACCGAAAACCGTCCAGTAGGGCAGTATAGTTTCTCCAAGTGCTTTACGAAACATTCTTCGTTCCACTATAAATTAGCAGAAAAACGCAAGACTGTAATTTTTTTATTTAATTTGCAGACCCACAGAGCTGAGAAGAATATCAATATGAAACACTACCGAATTAAATGTTAGGTCATCTATGCTTGCAAACTCGAGTGCTTGATACTTGGCAAAAATATCGCTAGCTCTGTTCTGTCCAAACTCCTTTAGTAGCTTTATAAAATGCTCGTTACTTGCCACCCGTGCCCTCATTAACCAAAATAACTTTTCAGTTTGACCAAGCATACCATTTTTAAGTTTCTGGGTAAAAATTCACATGGTTAGGTTTAGGTAAATATGATAAATAAGAATAGTAGTGGAACGTTCACCTGGAATCCAATGATTTCAATGTCCACATCACAAAAATATCCGTTTATTTTTAGTTTATACATCAACTCGTCTTGATCAGTTTCGGTTGTTAACCCGATATATTCATTGTGTATTACATATTTTAGCAATCTTCTGAATCTTCGTATCTGTTACATAAATTGAATCAAGGATTTACAGATGTTTATTGGATGTGCTATTAAATACTTTACAGCGGTTAATTCCTACCTCATGTACCGGTACACTGTACGAAATGCTTTTTTCTTCACTTAATTGATTTTCATTTATAGCATATTTGAACACCATTGAAGCATCATTCTGACAGTATTTTTGTAAAAGCTCTACAAAATTATCGCATCGGTTCGGTTTCATGGATAGTTTTCGTAAAAGATACTTAAGATCCGTTCTCTTAGCCTTGTCATCATAATTTAGGAAATGCTTTTATTTAAGCTACTAAATAATAAATTTACGCTTATTTAAAACATCTGGTTTACCTCAATGACGGACACTTGATCACGTAATTCGCCAAGGGAGACAATATTCCTTGCATACAGTTCTCCAAGCAACACTGGGTGTAATTCAATAAACTCAATCATATACTCCAACAACGCTTGTTGAAGATTGCATTGAGGTGAGTTAGTGTAACTAATTGAGGTATTATTTGGTGTTTCCTTTATTATTAAAATGGGATAGGTTTTTTAAAAAGAATTAGTTCAAAAATATATTAATTATTTCAAAGAGCTTAAAAAATGATTAGGTTAGACATGGTTCTCCTGAAGGGCAATTACACCACGAATATAGGTAAGGTTAAAGTAGGATAAGGACTCTAACTAGGACGCTGTAAGGTTAGAAATGAGTATGTTGGTTACCAGTTCCAGGGCTGCCAAATTTGACTCTTTAAATTTGTTAATGTCAACAAATATTCCCTTTTCATATTCGGAT
>JAHZMV010004917.1:0-15048 GCA_027743765.1 Coecobrya sp. COE2 | reverse complement strand
GATCTACAGTTTGCCAACATTTTCGCTAGCTCGTACTGCGAAAGGGAAACCAATGCTTCCTCAAGTACATTGCATGCATTTTTTCTTACGTGAATTATATCTAAGAATTTCAATGCGGCAAGGAAACGGCCGCCTTGTTTCCGCTTTAAAATTAATATAAAAACATTTAGTCATATTACCTACACAAATATTTAATATAATTGTTGTAAATTGTTGAATGAGTTTAAATATGGGAACTCACTGCTTCATGTATTATAGCCACTTCTTCTCGCATCAGCATGCGTTTTGATTGAAAAAATGACAGTAGTTTCACATCGACTTCCAGATCCATCATGAGTCGGGGAAAGTTTTTGCGTATAGCCAAGATTTGCCATTCCTCCATATCAGGTTAAAATATCAAATATGAGCTAAAATTTGTAGATCTAATATTTTTAAAAAGATACAATTTGTAAAATCTTAGCGACTGCTTTCCATTTGTTTACCATTTTATTAATTATTTAGAGAATTGCGTTTTACCTAGTTGAAATACCACTCTTTTATCAACAATTGTTTGCTCCGTGATTATTAATATTACATCTACCAATATAAAGTTAAAAACAACCTAATTATTATTTTCGCAGTGTTGAAACATCTGCTTTTATGCCGACTAGTCATTAAAGGTAAAACATTACCAGAATAATAATTTACCAGAAACCAAATCGGGTAAGTATAACTCAAGCTCACTAGCTTATCATCCTATGTATAAGTCTGCAATGAGATAAGAAATGATGTTTTCGTCGTCATTCCAATATCAGTCACACATTATCTCCAAGCAAGCTCCATCATTTGCCAAATGTGATCCATATCGTAACATTGTTTTATCACATCGATCATACAACTTAAAATATTCAAAAATTATCATTCCGCAATTTATCAGATTTCCCATGAGTCTAGTTGTCTCCCTATGGGAAACATCCAATGTGTACAATTTTAAAACATTGCTCGATATACATACACAAATATGCTTTTTGAAGTTCAGTGCTACAGCATGGGAAATAATATGGAATGGCAAGATGAAAGACAGTGTAAATGGATAAGACAAATAATTCCTTTTTAATTATTTTTGGTTTTATTATTTAAATTTTAATAGCAGTAAGACACATGAGCAACAAATTTTTATGTTATAATTAAAACAAAATTAATTGCTTTGAATTACGGTAAATATACTAAAAATAATGCTTGCTTTCTCCTTAGTTGGTAGATATAATTACAAAGCCTGTTTATATTTCAAATCACAATTACAAATTAGTTATGCTTTTTTATGTGGGTGTGTCCTTTGAAAGATTGATTATTTTTTCCATTTTCTTTGATGACCGATTTTTCCCGTGCGAATCAATCCACTCTAGCGCTCTAAATATTGGGGTTCTCCCCCGGGAATCTTTCTGTTGCCTATCTGCTTTCATTTGTAGAAAATAACTTACAAAATCCATTAACGCTTTGTCAACTGCCAAATGAAGTAAATTCTCACCTTGCGTATTACAAATATTTAAATCTGATCCTAAGGTAATTAATCGTTTGTACAGCTTTATGTTTGTCTTGCTCTTGCCCTTTAACAAGGATAATAAAGAATGGACAGGATGACTGGATATCAAATTTATGCTGCTTATATCCACCATAATATGTGAGCAATATAGTTGCGTTTTGCAGTGTTTTATAGAGATTTTTGAGCTTAACAAACTGTACAGGTAGCAAGTTTTCAAGGTGGTTCGTAAACAATTAACAAGGGATGAAAGTGCACAACTCTCCGCCCGCGTAGTACCGAAGTACAAAAACGACCTTATAGGCGACAAGAATAAAATATGACTGTTCTTCAAAACCGAATGCTACAAATGGGAACATATCCAAAGGGGGGTAAAAAAGTGTCAGGAATCCGACAGGCATCAAGGTTAGGTCAAAAGTGGTCGTACCCCAAAAATAATGACCCAAAACAAGATGGCGGCTGTCAAACGCCTGTATTGGCAAAGGTCCTCTGCTAATATGAATCAAGTTGCGATAAAACTGAAAGTTACAAAAAGGAACTTTGAGTTACCGGAAAGTCCGAAAAAACGATTCGAACAGGCATCATATTGAGGACCTCAAAGCAAACTGGTGGCCAGCAACTCAGGTTCAAAGAACATATAACATTACCGAGGAAAAAATTGCCGAGAAAAATTGCCATTAAAAGTCATGAAACTTGTACAACCCATGACCTTTCACAAACTCCATGGAAAGAATTTTTTGACAGTCCTCGCCCTAATGATGTGGCGACGCCACAAAACATTAAAGAATAATCCAAATTTCCAAAGAAATACCTAGTTTTTCAAGCGATGACCAATTCGGCAACGTTTCCAAGCCCTACATATCTCACGTCACCATGACCTCGCCAATTTAGATGGAGCGTTGTGTAAAGGCAATTCTGATTCCTTTCATCGAGGAGCATCACGCTTTTAATCGTATCGTTTATTGGTACGATTTGGTATCGATGCATTACCAAAAGTAAGGGGTGTCCTTTTTACGAGAAAAAATTTTCATCGTACAGAAATACTTAAATCCCCCCTACATCCGCCTCCTTCGCCCCATCAAAAAATTTTGGGCAGTGACTAAACACCGATATAATACTCTAACGGAGGAGCCCAAGACACTTTTCCATTTCCTAACACGCTGGTAGAAAACTGCATCGGAAATTGGAAAGTCTTCCGTCGCGAAGCTCATTATGCACCTGAAGAAAAACATCGACTACGAACTTAAGAATGGACTTTACTCCTCGCTCCTTCCTGTGTTTTGAAGCTTATTCAATACGCTACAAAACTGCTATATTCAATTCTCTTATAAATGCTTTTGCTTGAAATGAAATTAATTTAAAGTTTGACATCCAGTCATCCTGTCCCCTCTCTAATAAATTATTTCCTTCGGTGTCAACGGCGTTAATGTTGAATCCTGGTACTTTTTGTAACAATTCAAATGTATCTTCTTCGATGTCCTTGTCAGCATGGATATGCTCCTGAAGTGTTTTAAATCTGATCCTAAGGTAATTAATCGTTTGTACAGCTTTATGTTTGTCTTGCTCTTGCCCTTTAACAAGGATAATAAATAATAAATTATTTCCTTCGGTGTCAACGGCGTTAATATTGAATCCTGGTACTTTTTGTAACAATTCAAATGTATCTTCTTCGATGTCCTTGTCAGCATGGATACTGCTCCTGAAGTGGCGTTCTCCTAAACGTATTAAGAAAGCTTAAAAGACAAGCAGTGTTAGAATTTTCAAGTAGTAAGCAAACCAGATTGTGAAATTCCTCCGGTGATAGTGATGAAGCTGCTTCGTGTGCAATGGTGTTGCCAGTTTTAGTAACAACATTTACACTGGAATCGTGGAAGATTAAAAATTTCATTACTTCAAAAGAATGGGTTAGATTCAGTGGAATGTTTCCGTCATTGTCTTGATCGTTAACTGAAAGACCTTTGTACACCAGATATTTTACTAGTTTAATGTTGGCAGTATGGTTGCTATATGTATGTAGCAGACTTTTACCATTTTTTGCATTTAAATTAGCCCCAAGAAAAACGTAGTTATCAAGGTCATCCAAATCTTTGTTTTCTTCAACGCATGATAATAGTTCGTGGTCGATATTGGAAAATTTGTTAGTTAAATAAAAATTATAGAATAAAAAATGTGTTGAGGTAGTATATACGCAGAAATGGTTCTGGAACAGTACGATGAAATTTTTACGTATACAGTTATAGGTCACTTGTGCTTTTATGGTTTCTTTTCTTCAGAATATTCCCATGTACATATTAGTATATTATACACACATGAAGCGCATAATTAAAATATAGTAGCGGCATCATACTTCATCAAAGGCGGATGATAAGATATAGCTGAGCTCATCAAAGTACAAAACAGGCTACTTGTTTGCTGAGTTGAAAAAAATACTGTTAATTATCATGGGCTGTTTCAAAGTATGGCACATAAAATCATTAATCATGAAACAAATGTTGGTCAGGAGGAATTGTGACACATTTTCAAATACAAAATTCACTTTATACGTATCTCACTACAGTAATATTCTGTGTTATTGCTTTGTGTGAGATAAGATTTAAAGTCAAACAAGTATTAGGATAATTTTTTAGCCTGTTCATACAAGTGAAATCTTGTTCAGTTGCAGAAGCAGCAGTAAAAAACCTTGAATGTTGAGGTTCCACGCAGGCAAGCTGTCCAGGTATTAATAACTATGATGTGTTTGATGCCAACAAAAAAACTTTTTGGAATCATGGCGTCACTTTTTGTACATTTTTTTCTTATTTTTAACTTGGAATAGATCATAGAACAACCAATTTAAAGGCAATGGTCATCCTTTGGTATTTTTTTAATTTTCTAAGTGATGCAGTTTAATCTACTCTTAGGAGATTGATGAAGTTAGGGTGAAAAGTTACCAAAAAACGCATTCTGTTATAAGGTTTAAAGCAAAGTAGCTAATGGCAAAGTAGGTTTAATAGGTTCGTATTTTATTTTGAAATAATACGAATACGAACAATAATTGTTTATACGTATTTATCTATACTAGAAACATGTAACAAAGAAATATATATGATATCAAGAGTCTTATTACTTATGATGTGAAATCCTCTTAAAATGTGACAACCAAGCTGTGCTTTGCGCCGATAACAATGGCTCCTGTACCGATGATTTGCCTGAAAGTTACAAATTCGTTAATTATTTTTAATGCTCATCCTTACTGTAATGTAGTTTACATTACAAAAAATTCATTTTTAACATTTACCCAGCAGCGGTTTCAGGCTGGAAACCAACACTGGTTGCGTACACTTCAGCAGTGGATGGAATGCCAGCAAAGGCTTCCGTTGCGTTCACGGTAACGGGTGCACTTTCGAAATTCCCGAGAAAGACGAAACCAGTTTCGTTGTAAAATCTACAAAGTCAATAAAGTATGTGCTCATGAACGAAACAAGTTTTCATATGCAATGAAAAAAATTTGCAGTTGGAATTGGTTGATTTTATTACCTGGAGAAGGCATACACCTTTCCATCTTCCAAAGCCTTGGCTTCAAGACTGCCAAACGCCCAGGCGTCGGATTTCCTCAAGTCGGAAAGCTGTTTGTACACCTTGTAGTGGCTTTCTCCTTCCGCGCTCTTTTGTAGCTCCACGTTAACCTCCTTATAATTTTGGTGAATTGGGAGCCACGTTGTGTTACTGGTGGAAAATCCTGCTCCATCTTCGGCACTCCATTGCATTGGAGTACGTTCTGGGTCTCTGGAGAAAAGGTGATATCTATCAGGGCCTGCATTGCAACCCCAAGGATCCACCGTTTCCTCCCAACTAATGTTCCTGTCCAACATTCCAATTTCTTCTCCGTAATAGGAAACAACGCTGCCCGGGAGCAGCAAGATGAGCATGTTAAGCTTATCAATTGCATCCTCCCCAAATCTTGTGCCGATACGCTTTTGATCATGATTGCCAATCACCCAATTGACAGTGTAACCCTCTGGCACTTTGGTGTACCATTCGTCAACAATATAAGCAATTGCACTGGCATCCGAACTAGCGTTAACGTAAGTAATCAGGTCAAAATTGAAGGGGAAATGTGCGATCGGCCTATCCTCTGTTCCGTAATAAGCAATGACCTCTTCTATGGTTTCAAGATACTGTTCGGTCATCATGCACCTGAAATATCGTCGAGACAGGGTTTTCATTTTCACATAATCCATTGACAATTAAAGTTAAATGATCATATCTATTATACCGTTCCACTCCGTCAGACAGTTGGTAAATGTCAATAAGCTTTCTGAATTCGGCAAGAGAGTCCAAATTTTTGGGTTGGTTGATGGTGTAAATGTGCCTCCAGTAAGCGTGATCAAATGGAGTTGTGTGTGGAGGCCGATTAGGATTCTCTGCCTCATCCAAGTACCTCTGATCTTCGAACATGGTTTGGACAGCGTCCATTCTGAAACCGTCCACTCCCTCATCCAGCCAAAACTTCATGGCAGCCAGCATTTCCTTTTGAACTTCAGGGTTTTCGTAGTTGAGATCTGCTTGTTCAACCAGAAATTGGTGGAGATAGAACTGTTGTCGTTGTTCATTCCATTCCCAGGCAGACCCTCCAAAGTGCTGAACCTATTTTTTACAGATCACGAAATGGATTATTTTCAATGTAGTATATCATTTTTAATTATGCTTTGGATATTTGCAGTCAGTACCCAGTTAGTTGGAGGAATTGGATTTCCTTCAGAATCATGTCCCTTGGGGTCCTTCCACACGTAGTAGTCAGTGTATTTGCCTTCCTTATTGATGCTCTTCTGGAACCAAGGATGTTGATCACTGGAGTGATTGGGGACGAAATCCATGATCAGTCTCAGACCTAAAATGTGAATAAATGTGTTATTAAATGGAGTCACACACTACTCTACAGACATTTATCATTTCAAAGTACATTAACTATGCCAGAGTGTTCATTAATTAGTAACCTTTTTGTTTCATTGCTGCTTCCAATGACCTAAAGTCTTCCATAGTGCCGAATAGAGGCTCAATAGCTGTGTAATTAGAGATATCATAGCCAAAATCTTTCATTGGACTCTGATAAATTGGGGAGATCCATATTGCCCCGATCCCTAATTCCACAAAATGGTCTAGGCGAGATTCGATTCCTGAAGAAATTAAGTCATAACCAAATTATTAAATGCTCGTCAATAAACTTTAATAAACATTTCAAAGTAGGAATACCTTTCAGATCTCCAATACCGTCCCCATTTGAGTCTTGAAATGACCGTGGGTAAATTTGATACATCTGAAGAAAATTAAATTGGGCATCATTTACTATATGATTAGATTATTCTCATGTAAAAATATTTGAATTTTATGAATCTTACGATATCAGACTGCCACCATTTCAAAGGCTCTGGTGCTGATTTTTGTGGTAGTTTCACTGCCACTGCTACAATCACAGCAAGTGAAAGACAAAGTGTTGTTCCCCACTTCATCATGAAAGTAAATTGGGGAGATACGAGAATGAATTAAAAAATATTTAGCTAATTTAATCAATTGATAATTTAACCGAGTTCCTCGAGAACCCTTAACAATGAAGCAACTGAAGTGTAAGCCATGAACTACTCGCCTTTATACCTCGGCAAATGTCCTACCTCAATTTGGGAAACATGAATGGTCATATCCATGATTATCAGCATTATGCTTTGAATTGCTTTGGGTATATCAACAAACAGGAATGTTTACCCGTAACCGTGTCGTCGTGTGACACAGGTATGCATTGTATACAACTTTAAGATATGGTTGACAGACGGGAGTGATCAAGATTAACAAGATAACTTAATGATGATAACTGCTGGACTGAGTCTGAAAAGCAATTACGTTAAGTGAATTAAATGATAGTGGGTAAATAGGTACATAGGTTTGTATATACATTCAGCAAATAATTTACTAGACATATTTGAACGCATAACGCATACCACATTGGAAATGGGTACATTGCTATTGAAAATCTAAAGCCAACATAATATTATTGTTGCAGCCATCTTATTTACAACATAGAAATGATGACCTGGAAGAAAACTGTAATTTTTTGTTTCGTCATCTCAAGTGGAAAGTTTGTGACAATTCCAATTTTCCCAATTTACAAGATAAATACATGTACATATTTCGGCTAAAAAATTATTGCATTGCATACAAGTCATCATTCCAACATCACGCTATTTAACCGTGAAGTAACTTGATTGTCCAATCTCGATATGAAATATCAATCAAATGAGAACCCTTAGTAATTTTATTTTGCACTCTTCGGAATCAATCTGATAAAATATTATCATTTTACATGATTGTAACATATTGAGTTGAAATGATTGCTTGTTTACATTCGTGAAAGATGAAAGCAAACAGACTGAACGAATTACAACCCAATTTCCATAACAGGCACATATTTTGGATAGTATTCATAGTATTGAGTTGCATGTGTTCACCCGATTGATTATTACACATTGGATTATTACACTTTCACGTGTTAGGAAATGCGAAGAGTGGCCAATGCATGACATGACTTGAATGACTAATTTCTCAATGGTAAAATATAATTGCGTCAGGATTAAAAAAATTTTCCAACTTGCAACAGAACCAGGGAAACGTGGATGGAGCATGAGCGTGAGATGGGATGATCATGTAAGTTACAAAGGAAATGTTTGTAGAGATAACGGCAACGCAACGGCACTAACTGATGAGGTAAACAGGTCCGTTGCAACATTATTACTTTCACTTCATTCGTTTATACGTCACAATATTTATCTGATGTAAAAGGGAGTGGATAATCAATAAAATGCACCAGACAAGCTGGGCAAACTCTGGCAATTGGTCAAAGCGTGCCTGCAGCCAATTGGGTAAAGAGAGACTTGGTGGTGCTGGTTATATGCAAAATTTTAAATCTACCTTCAATAATTATCCATAATAAATCTTAGAATTTTTATTATTAGTGACTGTGAATAACACATATATGCGGCCCGAACTTATAGATTCACCATCATAATATGATAATATTATATTATGTATCATTCTCAAAAAAGACTAAATGACCAAGTAATCTTAGAACACTAGCAGCATATTGTGAATATATCCCTCCGTTAGTTACTAATTACTTACATGACACAAAATTTGGAATGTAGTCATAAATACAGCTATGAATTTTCTCCTTTTTGCCGACTTCCAATTTCTCGAATGCTAGATCATTGTAACAAGTAGTTATTAGTTATTAGTCATAAATAGATAATCTTTATGGCTCAGTAAACACTTAAACTATTGATTATGTAAATGTGAATATACATACTTCAATGTATCCATTGTGAATGGTTTTCATTTTAAAGGTTTTATGAACCTACTTTTTCTAACACCCGTTTTATATTTCACTCGTAAGTCGCAATAAACCGTTGCAATTTGCAACAGCCAACATTTATCACAGATATTTTCTCAAGGTGCCCTTTGTTCTTATGTGTGTATAATTTTTTAATCGAGTTTTGTAGTTCATTTTTATCGTTTCTTTTGCTTTAGTTCGAGTCTACTTGTTTTATAAGAGGTTTAGAATCCAAAGCCGTCCGTTGCAATAGACGATTTTAACTGAAGATCAATTTTGACCGTTTCCATGGTCTTAGATAGGGTCTTTGTTCTTTAGCACAAAGACTATTTAATTACAGTCGTTTTCTACAGTCAAGCCGACAAAAAACTCATCATATTTTAGACAATCAAAAAACTCAGAAAATTTAAATTTAACAGTATCGTCATTCCTCGTCATAGTCTTCATTAATTTTTCACAATTTTGTCATATTCTTATAATATAGGTAAGTATGCTATTTGTAAGTATATACCAGGAAAATAAACGAGAAGAGGATGCGTTCAAAAAATATTATCTGTTTTGTAATCGCCAATGCCTCATAACGATTTTCTTATCGGTTCTCCGGCAGAGCATAATTTATTACTTACGGTTACTAAAGTACAAATTGTTGAAAAATATCTGTCAAAACTATGAAAAGCCAAGGGGAAAACCATACAATACATACAATCGTAAACGTAAAAGTGAATATAATTCTTACCAAGTAATACAATTTCAAATATCCACCCAAATAATTTATTTAATTAGTTTTGACTAATGTAAAAACGACAATAATATACAAACACGTAGCATTTCTGGTTTTGATGATAAATGTCTACACGCTAGCCATGATTATTATGAAGTTCAGCAGAAACGCTGCGCTAGCGCAGTCATTCGTTGTATAGCAAATATTACATGGATTTTCTGTGAAACGTTTCTGGTAAACTTGATCGTATTTGGATACTTGGCGATGTACGCTAGAAACGAAAACGGTATAATGTATTGTAGCACTAGCACATACTTACCTATGAATATTTGGATATGACGTTATGAAAGTGACAAACAACATTCATAACGATGATTCATATTTAACAATTTATATGGATTATCTACTACGTACAGAGCTAGAGTGAAGAGCAAACCTTGCATGTGGAAGCATACTATATATTAATTACCTACCTTACATATACGTATGTATGGATGATATTTTAGTAGTATTATCTATCTGAATCGTAAGTATAATCTGCACAAAGCACTTCTTTGCGTTTTTATGTTACATGTAAGCTACACAACGTTTTGTATATTGCGTTGGGTTATGTGTAGTGGTTTGGTTTTTTTGTTATTGCGAATGCGAGTTGTAAAAAAGGTCTCAATACCAAACAACTAATTCAATGAGTCAGTGGCTCTTCACAACTTCAAACAGAAAGAACTGATTCTCTGGAGAACTAACACATACTGCAACTCGAGGAACTAACTTTGCGTTTTCTTTTTTTGAAATAGAGTAACTCAACCAAATATAAACTTTATAGCATCTATTCTGGAAACTTTTAAAAGAATGTTTTAAGGTTTAAATAAATATTTATTTTTCGTTTTTAGCTGATTGAACAACCAACATGGCATCTACCACGGCTACAACTTTCCGTGTTTCTGACAAAAAACCTGAAAAATGTCAATTCCATTCCAACGCGAAGGATGCATCCCATCAAGAACAAATTAAATATTTGCCACAGTATCGTGGCAATAAATGCACGGAAATCCTGCAAATGTCAAATTTTCCAGCAAAAGTACATTTTTCTGACAATGGCTTTGTTAAAACTCTTGTTGACGCATATAATCGTCACTATAATCTGGTTATCAGACCGGAAGATGTTTGGGGAGCAATCATGACACAATTTTCCTTCTACATTAACAAACATGCTGAAGAATTTCGTGGAAAATTTGTGGATTTCGAAGGAAAGAAGGAACTTTCAGTGTCAGTAGTGGGGTCCCTCAGGTCTGCACCGTACGACACTCTCGTAAAACTTATGAGCAAAGAGATTGATAGAAACCTGGTGGATCCGGAAGTGAAAAAATGGATTTTACCCAGCTTTTCAACCACCACAGACAACGATTTGGTTACCATTGGAGTGGTCTTCATGGCAGCTATGAAAAAATATTTCGATTATAAGTTTTGTCTTTGTTGTGGAATACCGTCAGTTACCTTGGAAGGTACTGTTGAAGATTGGGAAAATATACACGAGAGGTTGAATAAGCTGAAGGAATACAATCTGGAGAAGTGGTATGACATGCTAGAGCCAATTCTGAAGCAGTTTGTGAATGCAAAACAGGGTAAAGCTGATGTGGATTTCTGGCAGAAAATAGCTCATCATGATGGCGGAGGGTCTGGACCTACATATATTTCTGGTTGGATAACTGCATTTTGCGTCTTTGACAAACAAGGAAATTGGCAAAGTAAGTACGAGGAAGTTATGAACAAATTTGACTTTGACTTACATGGCTTAATAATATACTTTATTAAAATGCATAATATATTAAATGTTGATTTTGACAGAGTCGGATCTCACCCCACCTTACTTTGGCAATCAAGAACTGAATAGCGTGTCAAAGAAATGGCTGAGGCTGGACACCCAAGACATTCCTACTGGAATAGTTGAAGTGGATGTTAAAATCGATGACAATGGCACAGAGTACAATGGTATCATGTTTGCTGGTCATTTGGCTGCGGAAATAAAGGGCGATGATGACACTGTTCAGCCAACACTGGGATGGGTGATGGCATTAAAACCCGAAGGCGAACCTGAACAAGAATTAAATGATGATATTGATGACTGAAGACAACGGACACCTGAATTTTTAATTATCAATCTATTTTACATTTTGTGAACAATTATCATATAATTATGAATTTTGAATGAAATAATTGTAATTGAATTACATAATATCTATAAATAAAACTATACATACAGCATCTGTCAAGTTTGTACGTGCAATTAGTATAATACAAACAAATATGCGAATAATGTCATCTATCGCTTCATGTCCATGTCCAGTTTTTTTCCAATATTTTTTTAAAGAATTGCATATAATTGCCTTTATCTTATATTGTAAATATACATACCTATGTACAGGCAGATGCACTACTTAATTAATGCAAAATGCAACACTGGTTTTCCACTAGCGATAAGAAAGAAAATATAGTTTAAGCAAACATCCGTTTTAATCTATCGAATTAGCCCTAAAAGCGTTGTTCTTATAACGGCGAATGCAGCAGTTGAAAGCATTTTCATATTGAAATGCAACGCAAACATAATATTGATACGTATACACAACACGACGCTGCTGCAGTTGCATGCAGTCGTCGTATAGCTGTTCTCTCTCTGTTCAATGCACTTCTCCCACAGTGTCGGCTGAAAGGAAAGGAAATACTGTTTCCATGACACATACGTGGGCATTACATTTTTATAGCAAAAGGACGTTATTGTGAATCTTGACGTTTTTTACACTGCTCAGCTGTACGCTGCTGTTGAGAACAAGTGAAAATTCGGCAAATGTGCCGTGTTATATAACACGCCCATGAAGGACGTTATCTCGAAAAAGCAATAAATGAATGAGACGATGATTCATGCACAATAATACACAGGCTGTATAAATTTTCCAGTTGGCTGCTGTACCTGTCTACAAATATTTCAATCCCTACATAATATTTCCCTAATAATCACGAAGGAATATAGCACAGCAGCTTAGCAGCGTGTTCTGTCAGCGTTGATGTGTAAGCTTTGTGTTTACAGGTAATCATGTTTATGTTTATGAGTGGGTAATAGTCATACAAGCTAGTCATTCAGATGCCCTTCACCGCATTCAACACCAGACTCTCTTCAGTACTGAAACTGATACTACTACTGGTAGGAATATTCTTAGCATTTGCATTGAGCTCGTCAGGTATTTACAAAAAATTTAAATGTATCAAAATTCTGAATCAAATAAATATATGTTCTAAAGACGATGTAACTATTTCTGTTCTTTGTTTATGTAGATTTAACAACCGACATGGCATCTACAACGGCTACAACTTTCCGCGTTTCTGAGAAAACGCCGGAAAAGCATCGCTTCCACTCCCAATCGAAAAACACACCTCATCAAGAGCAAATTAAATTTTTGCCACAGTATCGTGGCAATAAGTGTACGGAAATCCTGCAAATGTCTAATTTCCCGAAAAATGTGTACTTTTCTGACAATGGCTTTGTCAACACTGTCATGGACGCATACAATCAACACTATAATTTGATTGTCAGACCGGATGATGTGTGGGGAGCAATCATGACCCAGTTTTCCTTCTACATCAACAAGCATGCTGAGGAATTTCGTGGAAAATTTGTGGATTTCGAAGGGAAAAAGGAACTGGAAGTTAAAGTGGGTGGGTCGCTTAGAGCTGCGCCTTATGATCTCCTCGTAAAAATGATGAGCAAGGAGATTGATAGAAATCTGGTAGATCCAGAAGTAAAAAAGTGGATCTTGCCGAATTTTTCCACTACTACGGACAACGATTTGGTTACCATTGGAGTGGTCTTTATGGCGTCCATGAAAAAGTATTTTGACTACAAATTTGGTCTCTTGTGCGGAATACCTTCAATTACTTTGGAGGGCACTGTTGAAGACTGGAAAAATGTTCACGAAAGGTTGAACAAACTTAAGGAATACAAACTGGAGAAATGGTATGAAATGTTGGAACCAATTCTCCAACAGTTTGTGAATGCAAAGGAGGGCAAAGTAGATAAGGATTTCTGGCAAAAAATTGCCAATCATGAAGCTGGAGGATCCGGCCCAAGTTATATTTCTGGTTGGATAACCGCATTTTGTGTCTTTGACAAGGAAGGAAATTGGCAAAGTTAGTAATTATTAGACTAATGGATTCTGTCCTAATGGATTGAATTGATGTAATTCATATTCATAGATATACGAATTGGTTTTCTACAGGTTCCAATCTTACACCAAGATTATTTAGTGATACGGAGCCAGATGCCACGGCAAAGGAATGGCTGAGGCTGGATACAGATAGCATTCCTACTGGAATAGTGGAAGTGGATGTCAAAATCGACGACAATGGCTCGGAATACAATAGTGTCATGTTTGCTGGCCATTTGGCAGCGGAAATAAAGGGTGAAGGAGACACAGTTCAACCAACATTGGGATGGGTGATGGCCCTAAAGCCAGATGATGTGCCTGACCAAGAACCTGAACAAATTGAGAATTAATAATTTGTTTGTATGTACATTTTAATATGTATTTATATAATTGTACCTCTTTAATTTAGCTGCTATTAAGATAATAGGTTTCTAAAATACATCTCATTCAAGGGTAAACATTAGATATGTATGTACCTTTACTTGAAGTTTACTTCATTTAAATTCCATAAAATATAACCATAATATTGTGTAATGGAAATAAACAGAAAATCTTTGGAAATGAAAAAAAAAATTAAATTGAAAGTAAAAAGTATACCATATTCAACATCCAGGCTTCTGGTTACTTGATGTACATTATTCTTGTTGTTAGGGGTACAATAATGGAATATGAATGGTAAATTGGTTTCTCTCTATAATTTTGGGTTTCACGCGTTCACGGGTTTTGTAAATTAGCTTCTTAGATCTTGTTAGTCAAGTATTATTCGCAAGTTACCCCGCCCACTGTGATCTTATGTTAAATATTATTAGCAAAACCAATGTACTTTATGCAAGACGTATCGTCTATTCACAAAATCACAAATTAAGCATTATGCTGAATAAAACAAATATTGGTATTTGTTCTTTATTCAATGTCAACAAACAACCTTTTTAAATATGCAAACATAAATTGTAACAAACTTTACTAACATTACTATATTGAGATAATTAATAAAATTACATTTTGAGTACACTATGTCATAAGGATTAATGATTCAGAATACAGATCAAAAATTAGTATATGATACAATTCACTGAAATAAATAGGGTATTAGATGTTTTATACATTTCCTGTCGTGTTCCATAGTTTATTTCTTGAAAGCTTCCTTCATTTACATGAAAGCTTTTACCTGAGTTGAGTATAAACAGTTTCCGTAGTATACGTATTAAGTTACATGTTACTTAATTCATCAATGTTTTCAACAATTAAAACTACA
>JAHZMV010004916.1:0-24769 GCA_027743765.1 Coecobrya sp. COE2 | reverse complement strand
CCCACCTCCTTCTCCACCATCAGCACTCTCACTTTGTTCCCCACCACCCTTCTGTCCACCAACAGCACTCCCATCTTGTTCCCCGCAACCACTCCGTAAACCAATAGCACTCCCACCTCTTTCCCCACCAGCAGTCTCACCTCGTCCCCCACCACTCCGTCCACCATCAGCACTCCCACCTCGTTCCCCACCAGTATTCCCATCTCCTTTCGAACCAGCACTACCACCAAGTTCCATACCACCACTCGGCCCACCAACAGCACTCCCAACTGGTACCCGACCACCCCATCGTTCGCCATCAGCACATCGTTGCTTGCCAACATTCCCAACTTGTTCCCCTTCTGCTCTCTCACCATGTTCCCCACTCGGAATCCCACCTACGTCTGGACGACTATTCCCACTTCGTTCACCTCCACCACGACCATATTGTTCCCCACCAGCACTTCCACCTCGTTCTCCACCACCACTCCCACTGCGTTCTCCACTAAAAATTCCAACTCGTTTCCCACAAGCGCTCTCACCTTGTTCTCCACCACCTCTTCCACCTCGTTCTCCAATTGCAATCGAATCTTGTTCCCCACTAGTTTCGCCCCAGTCATTTGCCATGAACCACTCATGATCCTGTTCAGAAAGATGAACTTCCGCAAGCATTACCCCCTCCATGGCGGTAGTGCCCACAGTTTGCTCCTTCCCATTCCTACGCCTTCCTTCCAAGATATCCATCTGAGTTGCCGAAGTAGATGTTTTTTCCTTGATGTCGCCCAAATTATTCTCATCATCCCTTAAAACTCCAAGTTCCACACAATTTTCGCCAGGTATCTCTAGGTCCGATTTGAAGTGGTCTATGTCTTCAGGTATCCAGATCTTTGAGCTGTCGTCAAACCATGTTAAGCAATCTTCGGAATCAAAACTTTCTTCTAAAGGTGACCTTTCCCCGGCAATTGGATTCCCAACTGCTCCAGCATTTCCATTTTTATTGGATGTATCGGATGAGTACTTGACAGAAGGGCTTGTTGTAGGATCTTGACTTGAACTGGAACCTGGGGACACAGACTTCCTTATCCAATCCAAGCGTCGATCCTTATTTGGAAATGAAAACATTTTCCGATTGGATTTTAAAACATTTCGGCTTCACTTCATTGTAATCACTACAATTTCCTAAACAAATCACCATCCGAAACAAAACGTGTATAATCACATTAGCTGATAGGTTTAATAGAGTTTTCCAAATTTTTATAATATCAGTGATTTATCTGAAGAAAGTATGTATGGAACTAGTAATGAATATAGAAAAATGCAATCTACCGCGCAGAGCTGGAAGCATACCTTCCACCTTCATGTCACATGAAAGCTTTAGGATAATGTATTCATGTTTTTGTATCTGTTGCTCAGTGACGCTAAATATTAG
This sequence comes from Coecobrya sp. COE2, assembly GCA_027743765.1. NCBI lineage: Eukaryota > Metazoa > Arthropoda > Collembola > Entomobryomorpha > Entomobryidae > Coecobrya > Coecobrya sp. COE2. Next base: position 23,361 of record JAHZMV010004916.1, on the reverse strand, counting down.
TCATCCTCTAAAACGATCCATTTCATATCTGTAATATGGACTAACAAATTATAATATATACTTATTTCTTATATCTGTTATATACTTACTTGTATTCATATGAAATAGTCCCACTTTCTCTTGTGCGTTGTGCCTTACTTCAGCTACGTCCATTCCGTGATGGCACAGCAAGGGGTCTCCAGAAAATTCTTTGGTATTCCTTTGTTCAATAACGTGTAAATAAATGAAGGCCAGGCAGCCAATAGCGATAATAGTATTATCATTATCGCACTATTTTATCATTCATTTCAAAGAATTAAGTTGAAACCGTTATGCAATTTTAAGAAATGAACAAATAATTCCAACTCGACTTTAAATTGATTTAAAAAATACAACACATTTTTTATTGATAATTTTCATTTTCTACGTGTAAATAATGAGTTACAACTACAGCAAAAGGAAAATGAGCGAAATAGTAGGTACAAATTTTGAACCTTATTTAGTAATTTTAAATGTGAGTAGTTTTTGAAATTAAGGACTCAGCAATAAATTATTATCAAAGTATATTTTTATATTGTAATTTTTAACACGATTAAATTTTAAATCAATACCTATAGAATGGACAACTTTTTCTTCAGTGATTAATAAATAAATTAGCTACCGAATACAAACTTCTAATCTAGTAGCTTGTGTTAACATTTCATTTTTTCTAGCCATGCTGAATTATAAATTGACAAGGATCTATTGATTTAAACGAGATTTTTTTTGTCCAAGTGAAAGATTTTGAGAAGTTTAAAAAAATCAGTGATATAATATGGTCGTTCACATATAATATTTTGTGGGTAATTGGAGCTTTTAGTAAACCTCTAGGTATTTTTTCATGTAATACTGATCAGTGAAATATTTCCCATTCCCTTCTCTATATTTGACAACTCATACGTGCCAAGAGGACTCCACTTTTTCAAAAATTTTTTGTACCAGTACCGGTATACTGGTTTCAACGTATACCAAATCACGCTTAAATATTAATTATTTCGTGAAGCAAAATAAAACAAGAGATAACAGCATGCCATTGTGAAGAAAGATTTCTGAGGCAGTATTTGCTAATGAATCATTTTTTCTGGACAAATCAAATGAAGTATTTCCACGTACCAAGATAATCTTCAAACGTATATACTACAGAACGAGTATAAACTATCCAAATTTGCCTTTTTACTTGCGGATACACTGAAATATCAGATCGACAATAAGAAGCTCTCATTTCCCCTTGTGTTTGATCATTTTCCAAACGCACCTCGATAAATCCTGTACTGCATATTTTAGCGTGGAGTTTTGGGTTGTATTTAGACACATGAAATACTTATGATTTCAGATGATTTGTCAATCTCTATACTCAAGGTACAATTTGACGCAGTGGACATATCGGTTATATTGGAGTAGACCTGGTCAGAATATTCCTTTGTGTAGCACCCTATAGATTTGACATATCAAAAACAAAATTAAAATATTGCCATTAGTTTTTAGAATGTTGAACAGAATAATATATACCCGTTGGGATCCGTGCGAACACAGCCTGAACCTGGTGAGCTCCAATCACATTTAGATTGAGCTTATTTCCTGAACTTATAATCGGTTCAGGTAGCGACCCACAACAATCTTGATATAAGGTAGAATTGCTTTCCGAATCCCTAACCTGAACAAACTCATCAAAGCAGCTGCCGCCTCCGACTGCCCAATCTATTCGCGTAAATATTAAAAGAATTCTGTGGTTTTGTGAAGGTGAAATAATATTCCAGCTGCAATTAACAATTTGTCCGGATCCTGCAATAATATCTGGTGTTCTTAGAATTCCTACGCTTTCTAATATATCAGACTTACATACCTGGAAATGGGGTTAAAAATAAATTACATTAAATTGCCTATACTTATAATATACTATCAAATTTCCAATAAATGTTACTTACTGATTTATACTTCAAAATAAATCCTTCCTTTGGATAGCACCTAAATCTAGAACGTTTATATTTGATTGTAAATGTGTTTCCTTTCGATTGCCAGACCCGCACTTTCTCTAAGAGTTTCGCGCATTTTTCAAACACAATTTCGCCTCCTTCAAATATCTAAATTAAAGAAACGTCTTAACGGAAGCTGCCGTTTTACAAATCAATTCTTTCTAGATCTGTGCCAACCTGAAACAAACCGCATTGACAAGAAAGGCTGCTGTCCCAGGAATATTGTCTTAGAAATTCTGTAAAATTAACGTTAACGCTGTAATATGTATCCACTGAAACGTTCCAAGTACAATCCACATGAGAATCAAATCCTTCCCGCCGGTTGGGTAAATAAACATATCCATAGTTTGCGTTATAAACATGTTGACATTTCTCCTCAGAAAGACGTTGCCTAACAAAAGCCTTGAAACCTTTGTATCCTACTGTTGCATCGGAACGAAACCACAAAAAAAGGCTGTTGTCAGATGAAGTTATTGATGTTGAAGCGGTTTCATTCCCACAAATGTGCAGAACACGGTTAGCGTTTTCATCAAGTCCATCGTGTACCTGCAAAAGTAGCACGTCTTTGAAAATAATAAAAAATCTTTGTATTTCATTATGAACTTACGTCTAGAAAGTCAAATCCGCAGTTAGCTTCCCATTCAATTTCTGTATCAAGCAGAGTAAACTCTAATTGACTTTTGTTTGCCGAGTGTATTCGCCATAAACATTCCATATTAGATCTATAAGTAAATGGATAACGAGGGGATGTGATATTTTCCCCTTCATGGTCCACTTTAATAATGTAAACGCAACCTAGAAACACAAAGAAATAAAGATTTTCAAATAGGTTTTTTAAAATATTACAAACACTTGTTACAACCTTTCCGTCTCCAAGCCAACTTGAACCCTCGGTCTGAAATCTCTTGATTTGTCACCATGGTTACGGATATAGTATTAGCAGATGGAGTAACGATTGGTATTTCTATTCCGCAAAATCTACCTAGACTAGTTTTTCCTTTTTGAATCTCACTTCTATTCCATTCATTAATCTGAAGGAAATAAAAAAGAAATATCATAAAAGAATACTAAACCTGGTTACTTATTATTTGCGAATTTTCAATTATTCGTTAGATTTGCAATTTTTGTCCATTTGGATGCTTTTGATTATCTACGTGTTCTCCTGACCTTACAATTAACGGTCAATAACCGCACATCCATGTGATAATTATTTTGTCAAATATTTTGCGGTTAGTTTGTCCCAGTCTTCACAAAGCACTTTCCAGAGGCCATCCGCAGTGCTAGTTTCTCTCAGATAATCGCTGTATGGAGTAGCAAGGGCCAAAGAAATGCTTGAGTATATCATTATCTCATTTCGATATTATGCTCTCTTTCAAAATAGGCATGATATCATCTGTTTTTCTTGACATACATGACGTTTACTGTGGTTTAGCTGAAGATATGATAACCGGCAGATATTTTGAGTATGAATATTTCCTATGTCGGAGGACCTTAAAGATATGGCATATGGATTGTCAATAATAGTTCATGACCATGTTGGCTACAGTGCGCCTGATTTATATTGATCTATGACTCAAACTTAGTTAATGAGAGCGCTTAATGTACAAATGATCTGCATTTTGTCAGTATCCTTACTTCGTTCTCCACCATATATTTGATTACTTCAAACTTATCTTTAATGTAACCGGTCTATTTTTTCTAGTAACGAAAGGCAACCTAGAACCACGTTTTATCAATTCTGACCACAACTTTGATGTCTTATGCACCAGAATTATTTTTCGTATAGGTTTCAAAATTTGACTTCCGGTTTGGCTTCGGAGGTTCTTTTATAGTTATAATTCAATACTTTTGCTTACAATTTGCTTAAGGAATCTTTGTAGACTGACTGTCAGTATGCTTAGTCATTCCACTATTAAAATGCATTTGATTTGCACAGGCAGAATTCGTTTTTGAAGTAATTAGCTCTACTTCCCCTATAATTGCTGAAAATTGTTTTTCACTTCTCGCAATATGGGGAGGCGTAGGGTTCATGCTTGAACTTGCCAACTTGCATTTTCCATTGGAATCGATAAGATTATATACCATCATACCGCAAACTTGATTCCTTGGGTTTATTGGAAGCTATTAGCATTTTATTCCTGTCGTTGTGTCTGGAAAGACCCTTTTCCAGAGTTTTCACTTCCGGTGAAAGTTTAACTTTCATTTTTGCAGTTCACCTTAATACCAGGTACAGAAAATAAATTACACATTTTTCTGATTTTAATGAATGCTTCATGGGCTTCCAGTACCTGTTTAACACGTTTTTACAGAATTTTAAATGTTCGCAAAAGATAAGTAACCGATCTGTACATGTTCAAAGAAATCGTTATTTTTAACCGCCGTTTACCTCAATGTAATCCGTCATGTGTCCATATTCTGACAAGTTTTGAAAACTAAAATCTAAAAATTGTAGCTCAATCGAGTTCTTTTCAGATGCCTCAATTATCCAAGTGACATTTAAGCTTCTAGGGTACAGGTTTGGATAATCAAAACTTTCAATAATTCCTTCAAACCCTTGCAACACACGGTTTGTATCTGTAGAGTCAGCAGTGCTAAATTAGAATGACTCCACATGTTTAAATATTTAGTTACATTAATCTGAAAATTTTTGTTCATATCATACCAGCAGCGTAATGTATTAAAAAGCCATTGTCATTTTTCAAAGATAGTACTTTCTTACAGTTCCAATGCCGAGACATATACTTCGGCCAAAGTTCAATTGTCACTTGGTTGGTGTATGAATGTATTGAACTGAAATGATTGTTTTCACAAAGGTATCTCGCATTTCTTAAATTGTTCCCAATGACATCGGAAATCTCGAAAAAGTAAAACAAATCTTTCCGATAACAACATAGCTCAAATACACAAAGGGTCCTTTTAGATTTACACAAAACTTACAATTACTGTTGCACAGTGGCAATAAAATTGTGACGGGGCATGCAACTCATCTACGTTGACAAGGTCCAATTTTATAGTGCTTCCAGGGTTCACTTCTATTGTCCACGTACAAAACAGCCCACGAGGAAGTTTAACTGAAACTTCATAGTATCCGGCAGAAGCAATCAGTCCGGCAGACTTGGTACGCCGACCGCCACAACCTATATAGTAAATAATTATCTTAGTTGTCAACAAAAAACACCAACGAATTTCTAACCCGCAGTTTGACCTTACCTTCCAAAGTTGCGTTCCAGGGAATCCGAAAAGCTTGAAAAGGTGCTTGGAAGAAGTATCGAATCCAAACGATGTGCGTCTCAGATAAGATTATATTTTGTGACGAACCCGAGCCACAAACCGTTTCTATTATTGGGGATTTTGAATGACCCCCATCTCTGTTAAGTCAACATATTTTTTTATATTGGTTGTGTGGAATTTTATTTATACCTGTGGCTATATTACTAACCTAATTTCCAAGTAATCTCGGTCGCAATCCCGACTACTGGAGACGTATTCCGTAAGATTTAAAGAAAGTATTCTATATATCGGTGCCGTAATTTTCCAAGCACATGGAAATGTATTCATATGATAGTTCGGGTAACCCTGGGTTTCTATGACTCCAAACTCTCCACGGAATTCTTTGATACATTCTAAATTTTAAAACAATATTTTGAATGTTTGGTCTGGAATGATTTTTTTTGCAAAAAAATGTGGCTTGTCGTATCATTACCTGGTTTTTCATTAAAAAACCAATATTTGAGTTCAAAATGGTTTGCAACCTGTACTGGAATTTTGGGTGTAATCTCCTCTGCTGCGAATGGCACTATGTGAACTTCTGTATGCAAAGGATAATTTCCACATACCTTCTGGTCTGCAAAATGATACCTGGAACATTAAACATACATTTTATTGTTGTCGAATTCCCTTATAAAAATTGTAATTTGTAATACATTTACCAATTAATTACGCCTTGCTCAAAAGGAGTAAAATTCTTTTGTACTTTTATCCAATGATGTCCGTCGTCAAAGTAACAACCCATGAATTCAAATGTTTCTGAAAATAGTCTAATCAATTGGTATGGATACTCGCATAATGCGAAAACACATTTTGTCTCAGGCGAAAAATCGTCTATCGAGAGAGATGAAATATTAGTTTGATTAAACCAAGCGAGTATCTTTGTGCAGCGTTTAGACTCCAGGTTTTTAATATCAAATTGATGTTGGTAATCCTCACAGGGTTTGCTTAAGCCATCCAAGGTTAAGTCTTTTTGAAAATGAGTTCCATGGGATGTTGCTTCAACTGTTATGGTGGCATTAGCTGAACTTTCTTCATACTCTAGATCACATTCCATTGAGAGGTTTTCTGGAAGATAACAGTTTCTCAGGTTTTTTAATGACTGGAGATATACTATATTTATTGTTAATTGAATTTAGCTACCTGAATGGTTGGATGGTAATATGTTAAAACAATCTACTGTAGCCAATAAAGTAGCATGAACTGCTACGATTACTGTGAAAGCGTTTATCATATTAACTGCTTAATGTGTTTGAATTTTACCGAGGAGAAAATATCTGGAAGCAGAAAACTTTAAGCAAAATTAGAAGAAAATAAATAAGTTTTTGTTTTCCTCGTTCACATTTGAGTTTGGATGAATGCTTAATAATGTAACCCTTTCACCTTTCCAAGCTTTAGTAATAATTACTCTGTTAACAAGATTATCATTTCAGTAATGAAAGCAACTTAAAGTAATAAAAAATATTCCGTGAGTGATAGTAATTTGCAAAACCATATGACATTAATCAACAACATTGCTGCCTACTAAACAACAACTATTACTGGAGGAATCAATAATTGGGTTGGGTAACCAACGTGAGTAAATATGTAAACTAAAAAGTATGGATATGAATGAATGGATTCCGTGCCGTGAGCAAATTTTGTCCTAAAAATTATTAATAATACATTAGCGCCTTCAGTGTTTTTCGGAGCAAAATGACGAGTAGTATTATTTGACTTGCATGATACGGTCATGGTACACAAGTCAAACCAATATTTCTTCACTGGCTTAGCAGCGCATTTTAAAACATTTTCATTCACCTGGATAAAATTTGACAAAAATGCACAATAATATATTATGCAAGCAGAATTGTATTTTTTATGATAAAATATATGAAGATATTTAAATATTTATTAATGAAGTCATGCAAACATTATTTGCTGAAGAATGAGTCATAGTAGTTATATGAGTAAACATTTCGAGGGCGAGAATCTGTATCGCTGTTAAAATCGTTATGAGCGAGATAAAAATTACCTCATCTGCGTATATTACCATACATAAATGATAGAATCACCATTCATCATTCATCATGCACATGCTTGTTTCTATCGGTTCGTAGTGTACGATAACGTTGAATATTTAATTTTATCATTTCCCCGAGCGAGATACCACAAACAGATATTGAAACAAATTGAGCAAATGCACGCTCCGCTTTCATGACACAGCGTCATGGAACTCATTAAGTGCGTTGTACTCAACACGATAACACTGATCTATCCAGTTCGTGACGCTCGTTGCAAACATGCAGTCAGCAGGAGTGGATTCAAACTATGCATTTAATGTGTTTTTGAAAACTTGAACAACACCAAAATAATTCAACGTAATACACAAAATATATAGTTACGTTTGTATAGTGACATCCTAACGACCTATGGGATAATTAGTTGTATCATAGTCACCAAAAACAGAAGCAATGTTGGAAAAAGAGGATATTATTTCTCAGATCCGTGTGCAAACGGATGTCATTGACACTCTGCTGCTACTCAAAGAGCGTATACTAAAAGCACATAAAAAGCACAGCGTTGGAAAAACCGTTGGCTCCTCTGTAAGTATAGGTGGGGCAGTAGCCACAATAGGAGGTATTTTTCTTGCCCCATTTACCGCTGGAATATCATTGGGATTAACTGTAGGAGGAATTGCAAGCACAGTTGTAGGTGCAGGGACGTCTCTAACTACTGGAATCATTCAGACAATTAAGACAAAGGAATGGGCAGAAGAGCTAATGAAAACTTTAACAGAACATGAAAAGGAACTGACAAGAATAGGAGAAAAAATTGTGAAGCATCCAGATTGGATAGACTATACACTGTTGGCTGGCAAAGGTGGAAAATTTCTACTATCCACTACACCAGCAACAGTGGAAGTTGGAAAGATTGTCAAGTACTTGGTTATCATGGCTCCGCACTACGGAATAGATAAAGCTGCAGCGCACAGTTTTGCAGTGAGTAATGTTCCTGGTGCATTCGTTTTAACAGCAAATGATATGCTGGTGAAGAATGTTGCTCAAAGTAATGTCCAGTTAGCATCAAATTTAAAGATAGGACTAACAGCGTTCAAAGCGTTAAGTGTGGGAATTGCAGCGTTCGGAATTGGACTGGACATTTACACTATCGTGGATACCTGGGCAAACAAACCAGGAGCAGTGAAGCAGATTGATGAAATTGTTTCCGAGTTGGAGGAAAGTAGGGTGAAGTTATTAGAACTGGTAGATGAATTTGAAGATTAATTAGGATTTATTTGTTGAACATTTGATTTCTCAATAATCAAATCTGAAGTAGTTTAAAGGACTTATGCTCAAATGCAAAATGTGATAGTGACAAGAAACTGACTTGCTGCAAGTGACTAAAAGACTAACTATTTACGTTGTGACAAAAGTGAAAAGGTAGTCATATCCTTCTGCTTTAAATATTTATTGAGTGTGGAAGCTATCCTATGAACAACATGTGGTTTTTGCCTTAATGTCTGATATTTTTCATTATTATTATACATGCCAAATAAATATTTTATTCGATGTTCAACAGATAATCTGATAACAATGCACTTTGTATACATTTTAAGCATTAGAGTAAAAATATGAAATAAAAGTAATAATATGACATATAAAGCGTGGATATGTTATCATTAGGCTTCCTTTAACTGTGCATTAGATAAACGTTTGAATGACCAATATATTATTATTTGAAAGAGAGTATCTGGATAATAGCTTACGAAAGCTGCGTCAATTTTACATTACAAGTCAACAAATAAAATAATGTCATAATTAATTTTTATTATAAACTTTAATATTCATTAAATTTTCGAAAGAAATTTTTGCGAATGTACCCTTGTTCATTTCGTAACACAACGAATCTTCCGCCATTAATTAAGAGTTTAACTTGCATTTCAGATAAAATCACGTCATACTATATCAAGTGGAATGTATAATTTGAGTTTTATATTGACATATATATTCTGTCCATAATTTAAGCTTACAGTTTCTCAATTTCAAAGCAACACGCCTGAACAATGTAAACATAAATCTTATCACAGTACGAAATGTTATATGACAGCATTGTAGAATGAATTTACTCGACTCAAAACAGAACATAGTTGTAGAAATGCCTATGCAAATAATATACACCAAAAACACGGTACTTATATTCCCGCTGATAGAAAGTCGTTTCATTTTCCGGCTACTTTCTTCCTTACCAGCACTTAACCTGTCCTCCCATGATGATAGTCGAAATGCCCAATTTTCCCATGCTCGAACTAAACCAGACTCGGTCAGAGAGTGAACTCTTATAATAAACTTAGTTGCCGGCGGTGCAATGTATTTGAATAACCAGGCAACCGGTGTCCGCCCTAAACTGTCCCTACTTATGCTTACTCTATTGAAACTGGTTTGATTATTCTCTTTAAGAAATTTACTTTTTAGTCTTAAAAACATAGTGTAAGCTTGCTCGTATTCACTAATATAGGCATCCAGTCTGCACTTTGAAATTCTTTCCAGGATGTTGGCTAACCGGAATAACTCGTATAAACCTCCCATTTCCGCTGTTCTATGAATCATTTTGCTGACTTTATTAATTAGTCTAGGGACCCGTTCTGTGGATGAATTCACATCATATGCAAGTTCAAACTTGGTTTTGAAAAGATTTGTTTTATACTTCGCATCTTTTGACAAATCCAAAAGAGCTGATTCAAGAAATGACGGTAGATAGTCATCAATATTTTCCCGCGAGGAAAAATGAAATTGACTGAAAATCGAAACGTTTTGTCGGATAAGTTGTTCAAAATATTCAACCTTATACTTTGGTAACGCTGCTATCAATTTTGTGATATTGTCCCCTTTGTAGCCATTTGACAAGATGATAGTCATTAGAAGCCACGTTGCCGTTAGCACTTTGTAACGAACACAAACAACTGATCCCTGTTCGAGTAAAGTTTCCAACGGAAAACATAGTGCTCCTAACAAAGGTCCTCTACCAACTTGCGAATGAACTACCCATATAAGAGTCAACGAAGACATTAATATCAGAATCCAAATTTTATAGTCAAATGCGGAAACAAATCCGACAAAGGATATTCCGCCCATTTCGAATATATGAGCACAAGTCACAAAATGATAGCCTCTTGTGTCAAATTGTGTAAACTGATAATATTTTGGGGTCTTGTCAATTGTAAAATGGGGAAATAGTTCATTAAAATCCGTTGCAATAATTCTTGTAATGTTGGAATGAATTATGGTAAGAAATATTGCACGGATATCCAGATTTTCCTTTGTAGTTTGAAGAAAGTAAGGCGACCGAATATACGTATTTTTGATTGCACCTGACGGATAACTGATTGACCAAATAGATTTACTATTATCCACAGGTTCGTTTTCAAGCTTTTGAAGCATTATTTGCAGTTTTAAATTTAACGGAACGAAATAATAATTTAATGTTTCGAGCGTTGACAGATATTTCATCATGTTATTGAAGCCCCAATCAAATATTGTGTTGATATTGTCAACCAAGTTCTCAGTGGAGATTTGACCGACAAGTAATGTGGAATTTATTTGAGTGATTGGAATAATTGAGTCAATGATATCCAATCGAAGGTTGAAACTTACCTGGAAAAATAATTTCACAGGGGAAAATACACTTTGAAACATATATTTTTCCAATAGACCAAGAATATTAGTAACAAGAGGTCTTTCCAAAGTATTCCAAGTTCCGACAACTACAAGGTAAATGCCTCCTCTGAATATATTTTGAATGATTGGTTGTGAATCTAGGATGTTTTGTGCGGCTAGATGTTGTGTCATCAATTTGTAATCCGCTTCCGGTATTAAATGTACATTTAAATATAACGTTGCCCTTGTGAAATCCGTTCGTTCAATACTCCAAGAATCGCATTCTGGAGAGGTAACGTAAACAAGGACTTGGCAGGTTTTAGAAAATATGGTTGTGGCGTTAATGCGAAATCCCTGTGCACTTGCTAGATTATACAATTTTCTATTACAGGAAATTCCGCCAAACCAACTTTTTTGAAACCGATACTCAGAGTACACTATCGGGAACCTAGGCGGCTTCACTTTGTACGCAAATACCTGGAAAATATTTGGTAGTTGCAATTTAAATTCAATGTTTTCTCATTTCAAAAATATTTACTCCAAATCAAGAAATGATAAATTCACTGTTTAAGCCCCATTCTAATTCAAGCTTTTGTTCGCTTACCACTCAATATATATGTACAGTAATTATCCTCAATAAAAATTGCAGCACCGTAAATTTACTTGCGCTTCCTCTGAAAGTCGTTGTCTTAAACCTGTTGTTAAGAAATAATAAACGGAATTTAAAAAAAATTGTTAACTGGTAAAAATAGTAGGATTATTATATCTTGGCAGTCCGCAACATCCAGTTTCAATGCAGGCGATGAAGTTTTTGCGAAAAAATGCGATTTGCAGAGGAAGAACACGTAAATTTTAATGGAAGCAATTAAATTTAGTATGGGGCTTTAGTAGTGATTTTACAACTTCTCGACTGCAATTTATAATCAATTGTGGCTGGAAATATTTGCTATACGACTTACGGCATCATCAAGAATGGCTTGAGCTATATGTACTGTACAGTTTTCAAATAACTGTAGCTTGTCCGTAATATCAAGATTAATTTGCTTTGCGGGAGAAGCATTTATTGTGAACAAATAGATCAACAGCAGAAAAATAAGTACGTTAATATTGTGCTTCATTTTTACATTAGCGAGATCACTATTAACACAAATGGGTAAGAAATAAGGATCTGAGAACTGCAACTTTGCAGGATATATTAGATCCATTTTAATTTTATAAAATCAAGAGAGATATATGTTTCAAATACAAATTAACTGCGCATTATGAAATTTTCTTAAGCATAGTTATACTAGACATATGTAACACGCGTAATTCAGAGTGCGTATCATTCGCTCTTGTGCCAACTTGAAAATTCAAACACACCAGAACTTTTACATACATGTGTTTTGATATTAAGCATTGGTGAGTATTGTCGTACCTACTTGTTCTTCCACTATATGAAATACATAGATAGATGCGGGATGTAATTAATATTGGTCACGTTAATTAAAAATTTTAATACTTGTCCATATGTCCACTTAAACTGGTTTATTTTTCAAAACCGGCATTACCATATCTTCATATGTTAACATGAGAGACAAACGGAAATGGGCATAATTTATTTTCTCTTATGTATGAGTGCTAGAAAACAGTTTGCCTAACCTCATTAATACATATAACAATGTATACATAAACGCAAGTAATTTTTCCAACATTTCCAAAAAAATTCTCCCAAAATATTCTCCATTTCAACCGAACATGTTTTAGTAATGTAAGTGTAAATCCTCGTAGAATACAATACATTACCTTAAACAATTGCAAAATACATGTTTCCAACTCGAAACAGCATACGGTTGCAGAAATTCCGATGCAAATAATATACACCAGAAACACAGTGCTTATATTCCCATCAATAGAAAGTTGCTTAACGTTAGCATCATCTTCTTGTTTCCCAGCACTTACCCTGTTCTCCCATGATGACAATCGGAACGCCCAATTTTCCCACGCTCCAACAAAACCAGATTCTGTCAGAGAGTGAACCCGTATAATAAACCTGGTCGCGGGAGGCGGAATATATTTGAACAACCAGGCAACAGGAGTACTCCCTAAACTATCTCTACTTATGCTTACTCTACTAAAATTGGTTTGGTTTCCTTCCTTTAGAAATTTGCTTTTAAGTTTTAAAAACATTGTGTAAGCTTGCTCGTATTCACTAATATAAGCATCAAGTCCGCATTTTGATATTCTTTCCAGGATGCTGGACAATTTAAATAAAACGAGTATATCTCCGGCTTCTGCCTTTCTATGAATCATTTTCCTCACTTTGCTAATTATTCTAGGGACCCGTTCCATAGATGGATCTACATTATACGCAAGTTCAAACTTAGTTTTAAAAAGATGCAGTTTATACTTTGCTTCTTTTGAAAAATCCAAGAGAGCTGATTCAAGAAAAGAGGGTAGATATTCCTCGAGATTTTCATGAACAAAAAACTGAAATTGACTGAAAATAGAAAAGTTTTGTCGGATAAGCTGTCCAAAATATTCGACCTTATCCTTTGGTAATGGTGCTATCAACTTTGTGATATTGTCCCCTTTGTAGCCATTTGATAAAATGATACTCATTAGGAGCCACATTGCCGTTAGCATTTTAAAACGGTCACACACATCTGATCCCTGCTCGAGTAAAGTTTCTAAGGGAAAGCATATTGCATCCAACAATATTCCTCTAGTGACAACGGAAATAACTATCCAAATTAACGAAACGGAAGAAATTATTATAAGAATCCAAATTTTATAGTCGAATGCCGAAATAAAGCCAACGAAGGATATACCACCGTGTTCAAATATATGAGCACAAGTTACAAAGTGATAACCTCTTGTATCGAATTGTGTAAACTGATAGTACTTAGGAGTCTTGTCAATTGCAAAATGGGGAAATATTTCATTCAAATCTGTTGCAATAATTTTGGAAATGTTGCTATGGATTAGAGTGAGAAATATTGCACGGATATCCAGATTTTCCTTTGAAGTTTGAAGAAAGGAAGGCGACCGAATATAAGTATTTTGAATGGCGCCTGGTGGATATCCAATTGACCAAATCCACGGGTTGTTAGCACCACCTTCCTTTTCTAGCTTTTCAAGTTTGGTCTGTAATCCTAAATTTATTGAAAAAACAAGGTATCTGAACGTCGCTATTGTTGACTGGTAGGTGAGCGTGTTACTGAAACCTAAACCAAACATCATGTCTATATTGTCACCCACGTTATCAGTGGAGACTTGTCCCACCAAAAATGTTGAGTTGATTTGTGCAAGTAGAGCAACTGAATCAATGATATCTAAACGAAGTGAGAAACTAACTTGGATAAATAATTTTACAGGAGAAAATACACTTTCATACATCTGCTTTTGTAAAAACCGAAATATATTAGTAACAAAGGGCTCGTCCAAAGTTTTCCGCGTTCCGATCGTAGCAATGTATATCCCTCCTCTGAATATATTTTCAGTAAAGGGTTTGAGATCTTTGAAATCATGCGTAGTTCCATGCTGTGTCATCAATTTGTAATCAAGTTCTGGCATTAAATGAACGTTCAAATATATCGCTGCACTTGTGAAAGCCGTGTTTCCTACACTCCAAGAATCACATTCGGGAGGGGTAATGTAAATAAAAATTTGGCAAGTTCTAGAAAATATGGCAATAGTATTACTCCGAAATCCTTGACCATTTTGTAGATTATACAATTTCTTGTTACAAGAAATCCCGGTAAACCAACTTTTCTCAAATCGATACTCAGAATACACTATGGGAAAACTGGGAGACTGAACTTGATACATAAAAACCTGAAAAATTATTCAGAGTTGTAAGTTTAGTTTAATTGAGTCTTTATGTTAAAAATATTTTTGAGGACCATTAATGTTTCTGTTGGACTTACCGCATCATCAAGTACTGCCTGTGCTATATGCACTGTACAATTTTCAAATAGCTGCAGTTTGTCTAAAATATCCAGAGAAATTCGTTTTGCATGGGAAGCATTTATTCCATAGAAGATGCTCCAAAGGAGAACAGCAACAAATTTCAGTCGATACTTCATTTCTAGATTGAAATTAATACGGGAATGTGCCTAATCATAAGCGTGACGCTAGTCCAACTTAATATTTTATATACGGCATATTTATATATTGGATTCATTTATGTTTCTTTTACTTTGTTAGATACATATTAACTGCGCATTCTGAAAATTGTCTAAATCAGTTCTTGCAAGAAATACTTAACCCCCGACCCCGTAGCCAGAAGTGCCTTGGTAAGCTTCTACAATAACCTAACCAATAACCCATTGTATATCTGTATGTATTGAGGTACTACTTGTGGCGTGGTTTAACACGAGCTCCTTGCATGTTGCACATATCAAATAGATAGTTAGACATGAAATGATATTACAATTTGTGAAGTTGATAAGCAACTGTGGATTATCTATTGCCGTTCAAATTGATTTATGTTTCGTAAGTGACATTGCCGAGCCTTTATGAGGTAATATGAAAACTAAAAGCCGGAAATTGGAGTATTTTATTATTTTTTACATAACCATCTCAAACCACATAAATATACTTAATCATACTGCAAATAAATATACAGTAACTATACAATAAATGAACATACAAAAAATAAATAAATAAACAAGAGGGTATAATGGATTAAACTACATAGTGGAAACTTAACCATGTGTTTTAATCCTAATCACTATTGAATTGTTGTTCACATTATATATGTGCGCACGATAACTTAAATATTTGTTGAGAAACTACTAACTCTCTTAATAGGTTTATATCCTCTGTCTCAAAATTTAATAATTTTATTGCGGTTCAGTCATCACGAAAATGTTTACAGTTATATCTAATCATTGTTAATGTAGATATTTGAATTACCTTTTACTCTTATAAAAGCCTGACTACAAAAACATTGACGCACACATAGCATTTCAATTGGAATGTGCGTGGCTACACCATATGCAAGTTCAAACTTTGTCAAGACGAAGTCGCTCCCAAATTTAGTTCTTAGTGAAGTATTTATCATTGGTGATTCCACAAACGATGGTAGGTATTCATCCACATTGTCAGTGGACTGAAAATGAAGTTGACTGAAAATCGAAAAGTTTTGTCGGATAAGTTGTTCAAAATATTCCACCTTGTTTTTAGGTAATGGTTTCCAACGGAAAACACATCATGTCCAAAAATGTCGATCTATCGGTTAAAAACATAAGTATTCATATAATCGAAATAGATGAAATTATTATCAGTATCCAAATTTTATAGTCAAAAGCGAAAAAAAATTCTACAAAAGATATTCCTCCAACTTCAAATACCTGAGCACAAGTTACAAAGTAATAATCTCTTGTATCAAATTTTGTAAACTGATAATGCATAGGTGTCTTATCAATTGTAAAGTGAGGAAGTATGGGATTCATAGGCTTTGTGATGACTTTTGTAATATTGGGTTGGATAAGCGTTAGAAATATTGCACGAATATCAAGATTTCCCTTGGTTGTTTGAAGAAAGTAGGGCGACCGTAAATATTTGTTTTGGATGGAACCTAATGGGTAAGCAATTCCCCAGATAGATGGTATATTATAATTAGCAGATTCATTTTCAATCTCTTGGAGATGAGTATGCTGGCCTATAACTAATCTGACGGAAACGTATTTAAGCCTGTCAATTTTAGACAGGTAGTTTAGGATTCCATTAAATATTTTGGCAAATCTCTTATCTATATCATCACCCAGGTTTTCATTGGATATTTGCCCAACCAAAAATGTTGAGTTGACTTGTGAATGTAGCAATATTGAGTCAAATACATCTAATCGAAGTACAAAATTAACCAAGAAAAATAACTTAACAGGGAAGAACATGCTTTCGAGCATGTGTGTTTCCAAGAATCCAAGGATAGATATTGGTAATAAATGGCATGTCCAAAGTTTTCCTAGTGCCGACAACAGCAATAAATATCCCTCCTCTGAATATACACTTTGGGAAAGGTAGGGTAACCTCTTGTGACATAGTTACACTATTTGAAAGTTGTGTCATAAAAATATAATCCGCTTTCCGTATTAAATTTATAAGGAAAAATAGCGGTGCGCTTGTAACAGCTCTTTGAGCAATACTCCAGGAATCACATTCTGGGGGAGTAACGTAAACAAGAATTTGACAAGGACGGGAAAATATTGTTGTCACATTATTTCGAAATCCTTGATCACTTGCTAGGTTATACAATTTATTGTTAAATGAGACCCCCAAAAACCAACTTATCTGAAATCGATATTCCGAATAAACTATTGGGAAACCAGGAAGTTGTATGTTGTATTCAAATTTCTGGAAACCATTCAACAGTCTACATTAAATTTATAAATTATAAGGTTATCACGACAACAAATATTCACTACTCCACTTACCCCATCTTCAAGAATTGCTTGAACTATATGAACCGTACAATTTTCGAATAATTGTAACTTGTCCAAAATATCAAGAGAAATTCGTCATGAAGGAAAAGCATTAAATCGGTACAAGAATATGAGAAAAATGACCACTTTTATATTACAATTCATTGTCAGATCATTTTGGCTACTCACTGACAACAAATTACAGCAAACATCAATAGCCGCCTATTAACTGTACATAATTATGCCGGACCAATTTGACTCAAACTGCGCATTGTAAGCTACTTCACTAACTTGAAAATTCATACTTCCCCAGTCGTTCAATAGATGTGTATTGAGATACTAATTTTTTGGAGGGTTTAAACTCCTTACTGTTTCACTTTATAGATTATATGGATAGGCATCAAATTCAATAAATTTTTGTCTTTTGGTTTATTTTTCGTGATGGACATTACCAAACCATTGTATGCTGTCAGGGACAGCTTAAGACGGAAATGGAACTAATTATTTTTGCTGACGTACTCTAGACCGTAGTTGTATTTGCTCATATCGAAATGCATATAACAATATATAATTTATATGGAAATATGATACATATGTTCAGTTTTGAAGAAGAAAAAATGAGGAAATTTTAAACAATATCTTTAATTGCAATCACATTGCATATTTGTCCACTTCAGTGAACAATATATTACACATCACAAACACCATAAGCCAGTATACGGATTTCAGAATTACAATTGTGACATGGAACATCGATTATTAAAATACTCGAGACTACAATTAACAGGATTCTGAAAGCAAATTGAATAAAATTTCTAAAAAAATCCTATTACCATTATCTTAAATCTCCATGGACTCAGCGTATTCATTTCTAGAGTCTGTCTATTTTCCGAGAAGAATTGTGATCACATTTTCTAAATGTTATGTGTTCCTCCATTACATTATCAGTATGTTTTTCTCAGACAAATGGATAAGCAAAGCTTTCCAAGACACACATTATTATGCATGGCTCTAACGATACCCACACCGCCCAAGCTATTATTTGATTTTCTTGAGAAGCTTTTTGTGATTTCATTTAAAAATGTATTATGTTGCGTTCATGTTCTGATCTGTCAATGTACATAGTTTGTTCTTTCGAGTACATAATGACTATCTAATTGCTTCCACACAAATTTCTGATGCCACATGTAATTAGCCGAAAGAAATTTTTAAGCACTGCTCTGCTGTAAAAGCTTCGAGTCATTAGCGTATAAAATATCGAGAAAAGAATTAGTGACATTGATAACAACACAATTTTACAAATTATTGTAAATTATCTAAAAAAGAAAAGAATTTCAATTTTGTCATACCGAGAACGCTTTCTAACCATATTTACAGAGTAAAAAAGTGAAGACCGACGGATATTAATTAAGTTTTCAGAGAACATCATCTGATCATCTCATACATCTCAAGAAATGGTCAATGGCAATTCAATAGTGGAAACTTTTGGTATAAATAGACAGCCACATTCGAACGTAAGTCATACGAATTGAATTGTGAACTTGTGGAACACCACTGAAAAAAGTAAAGTATCCTACAACTTCATTCCAACTGCCGAGTTTCAAAATGATACGCCAAGTAAGTTAATTTAGAAAATTTGCAAATTGACAAAATCTAAATAATCATTATTTTAAAATTTATGACTTTCAACAGGTTATCTTCAGTGTTCTTGTGGGTGTGATGTGTACTCTGGGCCAGGAGCATCGTCCAGAAAATGGAAAACTTGATCAAGCCATTAACGGTATTTTGAGTTTGGAATCAAACAAAACCTTGGCCAATGCTGCTGGTGGTAATCTGCTTCCAACTGGATCGAAGATCGCCAGTGAAAAGAAGGATAATATTTTGCTTCCTTTACCTGTTCGAGTAGCAAGGGCGAGCAAAGCTTCCTCATCATCTGGTGGCGGTAAACGTCCAGCATCTCCAGATCAGGGAGGTAGTAAAAAGGCCAGCAAGGGCAACGACGGAGGTAAAAACCAAAACGCAGCACCAAAAATCCAAGTCCAACCTGCAACACCTGGCACTACACCTCCTGGATCTCCCATCCCGATCGCTCATGGAGGCATCTTTGATCCTGATCGTATTCAGCATTAATTTTACGAGACCAGCACTCAGATAATAGCAATATTATGTATACTGAAATTTAAAATTTGTTTTGTACAATTTTTATCTCATTATGCAACAACCAAGTACACCTAAACAACTCCACTGCTATTTCTCGTCACTGACATTCTCTTAAATTTTTCATTTCTTTCTTTCCTACTTATCACAACTGTCTCATTCTATTATTATTCCGTTATTTAAAATTTAAGATGCAGAGTGAATTGGTATAAGTAATTGCTGCTAGTTTAAAATACAGCCGTACGGAAATATCGGCCAATCTAAAAATGATTTATGACTCGTTGGCAAAATAATTCAAATATAAGTGAATCTTTGAAAAATGAATTGATTTAAAAAATTTATTTCAAAGGATTATTTCAAATCAAAAAATAGTGTTTACATACTGCATTATTTGTTTTAGATGCATTCAATCAATTTCTCGGCAAGAATTAAGTACACAAATATCTGATACGGCCATAATATCCGCCGCACCATTTGGTTGGTGGTGGTGGGGGTGGTCTAGGCCGATTCCAAATTGTAGTTCCAATTCCACGATCTAGAAGAAACACTTCATTTAATAACTTACAAAATTATTCAACTTGATCTAATTGTTAATTTACCACATACAAAATGAATTGCCGTCGTCGACGCCACCACATAAAATCCCACAAGCTTCGTCAGGCGTCAACTGTCCTGTAAAAGTTAAATTAAATCTTTTTGAGTAATCAATGCTAATAATATTTAGCTGATAATATTATATTTCGAATTTAATTAATACTAACCTTCCACATGATCAACAGTTGCAAAGGCAACCAATACCACCACTACCACCGCCCAGCAGAGTCGCAACATGTTTTGCAAAGTTGTTCCAAAAGCTTCTCTTCTGAAAACCAAATGGATTATGATGAAAATTGTTGATATAACAGTTGCTTTATATATGAAATGTTATTGGTTGCGCGAGCATATACGTCATAATACACGCAAAAATATACCTTACAAAATTAAATACGTATACCCCATATTGAACAGTCAATCATATAACAAATTAATTGGGTAATTTGGGTAACTCCTCCATCCGGTTCATTTATATTTTAATGAATCCAAGTGATTATGCATACCAATGAATATTCGGGTATACATGTAACCAAAACACTGTGGATTAAGATAATTGAATTTGGTTTATAACCAAATTTATTCATTTTTATTATCTAATTTGATTTAACTGTCTGATACTAGGATAAATTGTCTACTAAATTTTTCTTTATATATGAAATGTTATTGGTTGCGCGAGCATATACGTCAAAATACACGCAAAAATATACCTTACAAAATTAAATACGTATACCCCATATTGAACAGTCAATCATATAACAAATTAATTGGGTAACTCCTCCATCCGGTTCATTTATATTTTAATGAATGCAAGTGATTATGCATACCAATGAATATTCTGGTATACATGAAACCAAAACACTGTGGATTAAGATAATTGAATTTGGTTTATAACCAAATTTATTCATTTTTATTATCTAATTTGATTTAACTGTCTGATACTAGGATAAATTGTCTACTATTTTTTTATATTTCTGTTAATGCGGCATCATATGCAATTACGTTTGTATATATGTAATATTGATCTTATGAAATTATGCCTATACACAAAGCTATTTTCTCACTTATGTTTGCATTCATACATTTTGTTTTTATTTTAATGGGGCATTAATTTTTAATTATGGGCAGGCCTAAATTGCTGATCATCCGCCGTTATGTTTGATCAATGGTGGTTTACATAAACAGTTTTTAGACACTGTATGTCATACTTTTATGCAAGATTAAGAATGGTAAATATCATAGTTGGTGTACGATGTATAAATCATCATTTGAATGCTTAAGATTTGTTGGGCGTGGTTCCGTTATTTTCATAATGCATTGACGTAAATTCCATTCATTCATTTTAATTTATTGATTGTGTCTCTTACGCAAATTAGGCGTTGTCTTACGCAAATTTGTTTCGTACAATATTTATCTAATTATGCATAGTAAGCTTAGGCAAAAATAAAAACACAGCAACTATTTATGTTTGACGCATTTATTTTTATATATTCGTTTAACATTTTTGTAAAGCAAGTGAGCCGACAAAAAATGAATAATTATGTGTAGAGTATTTTTCCCCATAAGCTTATTAGTATTAACAAAAGTACAATTTTACAATAAGTACAAAAGTAATAGATTAGTTAATTATCTTGAACTACTTTGATGCAAATACAGTTTAAAAGTTTCAAGAAAAGCGTATACCCCAACCAATTCTCCACAATACATCAACTTGACAAGTTGCCAGATTGCCCTCCTTAACTCAAAGCAAAATCCAGCAAGAGAAACCAAAATACAAATAAAATAAATTAAAACCACTTTACTGAAATTTCCTGTCACTGACATTCTCCTAAATTTCTCCATTTTTTCTTTTCTATGTATTGCAGCTGTCGCATTCCCAGTTGAAAGTCTAAACGCCCAATTCTCCCACGCTTGAACCAAACCCGATTCCGACAAAGCATGAACCCGTTTAATAAACCTGGTAACTGGAGGTTGAATATATTTGAATAACCAAGCGACCGGAGTCCTTCCTAGACTATCTCTACTGATGCTCACCGAACGATAACTGGTTAGATTTTTCTCTTCGTGGAATTTACTTTTTCAGCCGTAGGAACATCGTATACGCTTGCTCATATGTATTAAGATAAGCAGTGGGACCACATTTTGAAGTAAGGTTAAATATTGGAGTCAATTTCATAAACTTCCAAACCTCAGACCCATCAGTCGGCCTGTATATCAATCGCCTTATGTTCTCAACTATATTGGATTTTCCATGAGTAGACATATTAACCCCATAAGCATTATCAAATTGTGTTATAATTTTTTCTTTTGGAATTTGTCCATTTTTAATATAATATTCCATGACCGAATCATAATGCTCGTTATAGCTACCACGAATGTGTTCCTGCAGTGAGAATTCTAGTATACTTAAAATCGAGAAATTCATTCGGAAAAGTTGCTCGAAGTATTCCACTTTGTCTTGAGATAATGGTGAAGTTAGCTTGGTTACCTTATCTGCTTTGTACATACTTGAAAAAAATAATCCCATAAGTAGCCATGTGACCACCAACGCTCTGTATTTTATTCGAATATTAGAACCCTGTTCCAGTAGAGTTCCGAAAGGAAAAACTAACGCTTTCATACGATTACCTTTTCCAACTGAATATACAAATCCTATAGCTACAGTTACCGACGAAATGGCTAAAAGAATCCAAATTCTGTAATCAAAAGCGGACACAAAGCCAGCCAATGACAATCCATCGCTTTCGAATATATCAGCACATGTTACAAAGTAGTATCCTTTTGAATCAAGTCGAGTGAACTGATAAATCTTTGGGGCCGGATCCATTGCGAATTTTGGAAATAATGTTGTCAAGCCGTTAGGCACAATTTTTGTGATATTTGGTTGAATGAGGCTGACAAGAATCGCCCGCATGTCAAGCCTATTTCCTGTAGTCTGTAGGAAATAAGGGGAACGTAATTCCATATCTTTAACGCTATCAAATGCATATTCAATACTCCAAATTAGTTGATGATTTGGAAGGCGGTCGTTCATTTTATTTTCAAATTCGTCGGATGATAAGTAGTTCCTTAAGTCTACAGCTGTGAAACTGTATTGAAGCGAGTCCACCATCGATAACTGGTTAAACGCATTGCGTACAGAGATAGATGTTAGTATATCCAGCTTGCTAATCAAAGAATCGAATTTCAGTGATCCAACAAGGAATACGGTTTTGATTTGGGCTGACACCGTAATGCCGTCAAATATATTTGCTTGGAATTTAAACCTGACTTGAAAATATATTTTGATTGGAGCAAATACACTCTCAAGTT
>JAHZMV010004914.1:0-31913 GCA_027743765.1 Coecobrya sp. COE2 | reverse complement strand
GTAAGGATACATGTTATGCATGTATATTATTATAATATACATATCTTAAATCTCAGATCAACATCGCTTCACTGGCCCCTAATTCCTAATCAACATATTATAAAAATATATAATTTATTGTTAGGTTAGAATGCATGTGAAATGACAAAAACATTTTTATACATGCTGTGTTGGATTATTATTTGCGATCCTGAGAAAGCCAATAATATATTCCCATTGAGGTACATCACACTGCATATTCCAGTTTAGTGCAAACAACTGTGGAATTTTCCACAACACTAGTAAAAACATGACATGTAGGTTGTTAGCATTGCATGCACTGTATTTAAAATCTCAACTCAAGTACACACATTGTACATAAACACACAAGCAGGGAGAAATCGAAGATGTTTTTCTTTCGTAAAAATTTTTATTTCTCTTCTTTACTTTACCTTTTTTATTGCCTCATAATCTAACACCTCATCATAATAATACAGACGATGACATGCTCTGCCAGCAATATATTCTCTTTTCTTCATAAAATTTCAAGCTAACGTCAGAGTGCATTTTACCACTAGTGCCTAGAAAATATATTATTAGTAGCATATTTTCATTGTCAGAGCGTGAAAATCTATTATTTTCATTCATATTATTGGTTATCCATATCTGTAACTTATTATAATACAGTTTACAGGCGTATTTTGAATACAATGCCAGCTCTCATATTCATCATCACCCGACAAAAGGGAAGATGATGGAAGGAAAAAGCAATAAAGGATTGGTATGTATGAGTAGGGCCGAAGGTGAATGGTTTTATGACTTTTTAGGTTACTAATATAATCATAGTATGACTTTTGACCATCATTTTTGAAATATATGACAGGTATATGAGTTGTCTTGAGAAAAAATGCAATGAATTGTATTTAGGAAAGATGTAAAGTTTTTGTCCGAAAGAAGAGCCAAGAATTATTTTGGGGAATGCTGAAAGCCTCATGGTAGCCGTCATACCTGCTTCAGGGCATCATCATTATTATCATCACTGGGAATAAACAAAACGAAAAATAAAATATTATGCTTTTTATTATTGCTATGATTATCTCACCAATAGCCGACAGCATGAAATAATGTGCTTTTCTGTTAGAAAAATATATACAAAATGCACATATTTCGTCAGCATCCCTATTGTAAATGACAGACAAGAGTTATCTCTTATAAATGAAAAAATGATGCAAGCAAAAATTATGATACTGATATTTCAAAATATGACAGAAAGTTATGATGGATAATCAATCAAGAACATCAATACATCTAGGACTATTAACGCGATTAGTAGACATTCTTTTCAATCGGATTGTGAGTACATTTTTTTCACTGCCAGCCCAAAATATCGAAATATTCTTTCTTTTGTTCTATCTCTATATTCATAAACATAAATAGGAAATGTTTAGTTTTACCTATTTTCAGCTTTTACCCAAGCAAACAAGCTCCACCCCGTCTAAGTTGTCAATATCAGTGTGAATGAACAAACTAAAGTATTTTCCCACACCATAAAATTTCCTGTTTTTAAAACAAGACATATATAGGAATGCCCCTAGGAAGTTATATTTTTTACAAAGTAATTGTTGAGGATCATCTGCCATCCTCCGGTTTAGCACAACGGCATTCTGGATTTAGGATTCGATAGCTATCATTATAACAAGACAGTTTTCTTCCCGGGAAAATAAACTGTACATTACGTAAGCAGTTTACATGCCTGAATTTTCTATTTGCATTTTGCATTCCTCAAGAATCCGATTGAACCAGACACGTGTATGGAGATCAAAATACTTCACTTCTTCTTTGTTCATGTTTATTCAACAAGAAGGAATAATATAAAGAAGAATGTGACACCTGTAACTGTGAGAAAAGAAGCCTTTTTTCTTAGATCAACAATAATTCAACCCTTTTTACACATGTGCGGGAATGCATTAAACTAAAACCCATAACCCTTTGTATATAAGCCAGTATGATGACAATGTTATTGACCATGTATACTGAAAATGAACCAACTGAACAATTTTTACAGATTTGTGCATTCCTCAATAAATCCTTCTTTAAGCTTTTATCCTTTCCTTATTATCACACTAACTATGTCTAAGTCTTCAATTAACCAACTAACTGAACAATTTTTACAGATTTGTGCATTCCTCAATAAATCCTTCTTTAAGCTTTTATCCTTTCCTTATTATCACACTAACTATGTCTAAGTCTTCAATTTTCATCATCATCGCTCTTCCTCATTTTAATTGTACTTTGTATTTAAGTACTGTAAAATATTTACATAAATATGTATTGTGAAATATTATATATTATCATGTCCGTTATTTTGGCTTTGATGCATTTAATATTGTACACTTACTTACGAAAAAAGCATTAAATTTTGCTTATCTACGAACGAAAGTCAAGGATATGTCTACTGATGCGTATGCCTTCAAGGGAATCACTTTTGTCTTAATCTGGCGTTTCAGTGAATTAAGTGTGTATTTATTAAGGCAACATTTTTTGATAAGCTGAGATTTAGCTTAAGATTTGACGGTTTAATAAATATACAGTTCTTATAACTGAAAATATGAGTCTTTAAGAAATGATGGTTACTTAATGAGCAGCAAAAAAACTCATCTTTATTTTAAACAAAATCTTGAAACCCCGTTTACAACTCTCTTGTAGTTTAAAAATCTAGTTTCTTGAGTTGGGTTGCTTGTAAAGATGTCTAAACATTTGTTATACAAATATGAGCAAAAAATGTTGATAATAAATTAGTTCTGTTAATTGTTTTGCCTATTATCTATGCATCAAATTAGACGATCATTTCTTAAGGTATTTTCACCGTTTTCCTTGCAGACTTCATTATTACCTTTATCTAACTTCAAGGTTGTTGTGATTGGTATTTATCATAAAAACTGCAGTTAAAATGTAAATTAAAAAAAGAAAAACATTAGGTTATTGCATCATGATAAGCATTTTTATTTAGCAATATACGGACAGACTAGCGTTAACACAGATTGTGAAATAAAACGCTAAAAAGCGTTTCGTCTACTATTCATGCATTCTCAAAAAGCCTACGCCTTTTTTGTTTCGCATATTCCAATTTGTCCCTGACTTTTAAGAAACAATGTTATGTTGACGTGCGTATACGGGATAATTACTGATCCGTTTGATTTCTCAGTTACCGCCTACCGCCTTTTCAGACAATCATATTTTATTGCCATCAAACATCAATAAAATTAAATGTCAAAATGTTATGGTCATACTTGTTACTTGACTTCAACGTAATAACTAAATCATAATATTATGATTATCACTAAACATGACGATTGACGATTGAAATAAAAGGCTGTGATGGTGTTGACCGATGTAGTAAGTAGTAGCAAATAAAGAGCTAAAAGGCTAATTTGTACAAAGTTGCCTACCATGAAATATGCGCAAACATAAGCAATAATTTGATATAACGAAACGAAAGAGACGTCAATTTCTTTTTAGCACCCTCAGAGCAGTAAAGCAGTCAATTTTTGTCTCGTTATCTGATGAAAATTCACATTAATTTTATGAACTTGAAATTGCTGTTGGCCGCTGTTTTATGTGAACTAATATACAATGCAAGGAAAAGTTACGCGCATACCAGTACCAAAATACCCAAATGTAACTACAATACACAA
Source organism: Coecobrya sp. COE2 (assembly GCA_027743765.1). Classification (NCBI taxonomy): domain Eukaryota; kingdom Metazoa; phylum Arthropoda; class Collembola; order Entomobryomorpha; family Entomobryidae; genus Coecobrya; species Coecobrya sp. COE2. The sequence goes on along the minus strand of JAHZMV010004914.1, from coordinate 28,239 downwards.
ATCTACATATCAATGAGAAAGTGACCTAGTAAAATATGTACAATCTCGTGTAAATCTGGGTGGTTTGCTGTTGGTGGTAAATGCTGATTCAGTTATCTTATTTAAGGCGTGAGTACGTGTGTAGTACTAAAACGGTTACAGCACTGCGCTACTACCAGTGCCAAAAGTGGCAAGCCAATGCTACTTTCTGATAAGGCAGCTTAAGAATGCAAAATATTTTTTTAATTTATCTGGGAAGTCTACGAAACTTATTGCACAAGTTGTATCTACAAACGATAAACTTTACTTATGAGTGTGGAAGGTAGTAAAGCAATGTAATGAAAAACTGCATTTATCTCGCAATGTTGCGCTTATCTGTCCATTATGTTATTCTATGTTTTTATTATGATACAAAAGAACTGCAAGGCTATGCAGTAATATGAGATGGAATGTCGAAGCCAACTTGACATTTACGATGAGTCACGCGCTTGTTTTTACCATTATCGTTCCACTATTCCACGATAGAAATGCGAGTAGTGATGGTGAAATGCATGATGCATTCATGAATCCTCACTAAGAGAATAACTAAATGCTGACATTTCAAAAAGTTCAGTTCTAAATCATAATGTAAAATGAATACCTAAAAATGCCACTACGAAAACCACCCAAAAAATTAACCGTCCACTAAACAATCACGGATGAAGACTCATACTCTGTTAACAAAAAACGGAACATTTCAATCAAAAAGGAAATGTTCAAAAATGGTAACGTGGACATATTACTACTGATATATCTATTCCCAAGCACATTTTTCTCATAAACGAAACCACATAAACATCACCTAATATATCATTTTCACAGAGAATCACACATCATATTGTCACATTTACATACAATTCGAAATGGTTTTCGTCGTATTCTTCTGCCATGTATGTACAATCACATCTCATCGCACCACAGAGAAAGACCATAATGTACGATGCTACATACCTAAATTTTTACATTACATGTAAGTCAGAAATAAGAATGCTTGAAAACCACTGCTGAGTTGATGGTAATCTCCCGTCAAACGAACGGTGGAACAACGACAAGTGAGAGAATCTAATAGGGCATTGTTTATAACTTTTTATTCACTTCTTACTATAACACGTCAAATACATTTTCTCATAGCAGTATACATTAGATTATACATATTGCATACTGCACGAATCCTCTGACTCTGCAACTACCAGAAAATAATTTGCAAAACTCATTACAATAAATAATCACTCTAGTTTGCATAACAAACGACGAAAAGTCACCCAGCAAGAGAATGACTAGGATAGAATAATATACCACTGGTGGATGATGCAGTGTGATGATAGCATCTTCTCTCCATTAAAAAATCAACCATTTTTTTACAATTTGAGAACCATGCAAACATGTCGTTTATGAATGCATGACACATTTCACAGTTTTACATAGTGTCCATTTGGGGTTTGGAGTTAGGTATGCACCAAAAGTGCATTGTTTTGTTTGCTCTCACCACAGACATGTAGATCTGGCGTAGATGATAAGAATGGACATGCAGTAGTTTGTTTTGCATGTGTTTCAAAAATTAAAAATGGAAACAATAATAAAATAAAATAACTTGATACACGACAGCTACTACCAAGCATCTTCATATAAAGTTTGCCAAAAATTTAAAAACCTCTCTAAATAATCACTAGTGTACATGTAGGCGATATGCACGCATTAAATTATGTAATTTAGACATGACACTTTTTTTCCTTCAAGCCGCATGACGGAAACAAGGTTTTAATCTGAAAAAATGTGTGTAATTTGTTACAAAAAATAATTCCTTCATGAATATAGAAAAGCGAATGTACACTTTTTGACTACTAAAATTGTGCCAAGAAAACAAGAGAAAATTATAATTCAGCAACTCCTTCCGCTTCCATTCTTCAATCTTTTCTTTGAAAATGCAAAAAATAAAATGGAAGATGAAGTAAAATGCATAATCATTTTTTATAAAAAAAATACTGGTACAACGACGAATAAATGTGCTAACGAACACTTGTAAACTAATAGCAGTTAGCACAAACAAGAGATAACAATCGAAAGATCAATTTACCACTGAATAAATTTAAGTTGTAATGACTGACGGCAAATCACTTTCCCTTTAGAGGGAGATAGCTGGCGTAAAATCGGAAATATAATCAAATATTGGCCTAGTTGACTAACAATGTTATAATTTGTCAGCTTTATTGAGAGACAAACATATCTACATCTACAGTCCCTTTAGTATGCAGAGACAAACAAATCATCTTATTAGGTTACACATATTATTAGGAATGAAAGTGCTTGTATTTACATTCATTGCGCTATAATCATAGCTAACAGTTTTTGACAGTTGACTTTGACGCTGTCACTTGGCCGGTTATGTTCACTCCACCACATCGTTGTTGGTTTTCATTATAATACAAAATTATAGATTGCGTACAAATTCACAGGGAAAATGAAAAAAAAAGAATTATTGCAAACGTCATCATCATCATCGTGTGACATATTATTCACACATTTGACCGTTAGTGTCTTACTTGTTCCCTTTCTTCTGTGTACAAAATGACGGCTTTGTCATGTTTTTTAACACTTTTTGCATTTTTGTACACTTTCAGTCAATTTGTTTTTTAATTACGAGCCGTGACAGTAATGAAAAGGGCAACAGTCAACAGTGTAAAGAACACGAATGAGCAAAATTGAAGAACAAAAACGAAGGCCCCAAAAACTCAACGATGATAACAGACAAATTGGTTTCGCATTTTTATTCAACCCTAAATACACGTTTTTGGTGGGACAAGAAAAGTATGCAAGACAAAAACATGGTTTATGTGCAAACCGTCATCATAATCATGGTATCATGTCACCATCATTTCTCAAATGGGTTTCATTATTATGGGATGTATCATGTCCTTAAAAATTGCATGCTTGCTTGCACCATCACTACTCCTGCCACTCTTCTATACTGACGTTGACCATGACTGTAAGCTAAAAGTTTACACTTTTTACACTATTTGCATTTAACTTTAGTCTCAGGGTAAAAAAATGCAACACGATGATTGTTATCTTTCCTTCGGTGTTTGTGTTCTTGTATTGTATGAAATGTAGCCGGTGGCTTATTTATATCTTATTGGCGATAATATGTGATATAAGGGTGATGATGATGGAATTGGCAGAAATGGGTTTGGCCACATACAGGGCCTTGCCGGTATTTTCTCTGCTGTCTGTCTGGTGATAAGGAATGTGATTATGCACTTATGTTACTTGCAATAACAAGTTCACAGTGTGTACCCTACCATGAGCCATGAGATTTTTTTATGATATACACAACTAAAGTCAGTCAGTCAGTAGGGAAGACATAAAAATGTCGTTTTTTAAATTCAAAAGCACCTTATATATATTTATGCTAAGCTTTATTAGCTCCAATCCTCCAACAATCGTTTACTTACTTGTCTTGAAAAATTTCAAAAAGGAGACAAAAAATACTCTTGCAAAAACTGTTCTTTTTTTCTTTTGTGTAAGATTGATCACCATTTATTTTCTCCTTTGCAGCTTGTTGTTCGTGATTGCTGAATCAAAGACAACTGTGCTTTCATGTTTTTTATACTTTTGCTATAACCCGTGCGTTTACTACACAATTTTTTATTAATATTATTAAATATGAAAAATGTGACTTGGTGTGGTCCTCGCAATAGTAATAATGAAATGCTCACGTTGTTGAGGATTTTATTGTTGCTTCAAGCAAGCACATACTATATGCACTACCTACAAAACAAGGTGGGTAGTTAAATGAAGCGACGAGTGAAGTGAGAAGCGAGAGACAGAGAAGAAAAATGCGTTTTTGAAGTTTATTTGGTACAGCAGCGGGTTTTTTCCTTGTGCATTTGGTTGGCTGATAAGTATGCAAACCTAATTTGTATGCAGAAAGGAGAAAAACTTATTGTTTATTGTATGGTTTGTTGGTGTTGCCGAATGTGATGATGATCGTGATGAGATGAGACTGATGATACTGGTATTGATGGTGTTTATAAGGTAGCGGATTACAAACTCACATAGGTAGAGTTTGTAATGCTAATACATTTAATACTTTGTATGTATAAACTATAGAATATTAGATCTATAGCCCTGTTGACTTTTCGTGTCACACATTTTTAATAATCACCGAACAAATATTCAGCACGCATGATATAAAAAATAACAACTATGACTTTCGCAATCATCGGAGAGAGTATAGGTGCCCAGTGCCATTAGCGAACATATTGATGATGAACTCCATCCCATTATTTTTCATTGTCAGTCAGTCCATTAATATGAAAACAGGCATCTGTGGTAGTTTACACACCAAAGATGAAGTATAACATATACCACTGACTTCATTTGACACACAATGCGCGTCATTCCATCTGACAATAATTGCCACTTTACTGTCAATAACTCATAATTATGGTGATGATCGTGTCATATATCACAACACGCAAAAAACTGTCTTTTGTTTTTTTTCGACAACTTGTCAAACCCAATCCCATCCCCGTCCTGTTTCAAATTTACATAGGTATATTACTTATGTGTATAAAAATTGCAAAAACAAACTATCACGAAGAATTTTGATTTTTTGGCAAAGGACCACATGAAAATGATTTGACAGGAACAACCTACCTGATTATGAGTAAGATGAGCAGCAACCACTTATGCATATGTAGACAAATGGGGAACGCTGATAAAAATCGAAATTAATGCTTTCTTAGATTTCCTTCTCTGAAAAGGCAGACAATTTTCCTTATGCTCATTGACTACTTATTTCATTGATGACGGTGATTTGCAATATTGAACATTTTAAAAACATGGGGAAAACTTTCAGATAATTTTAAAAATTGAGCTTGGTACACTAAAAAGTAATATGTGAACAGTCACAATAACTTTTTCACTTATTGTTTTCAATGAAAAGAGCTGACTACTGACAAACTATGAAAACACAAAAATAAATCGTTAACTTGTAAACTGCAATAAAAGCTTTGTTCTCTTCTGGCACAACAAACGAAACTACATTCCGTCAAACTTTTAAACTATTTTACTTGGCTTGCCTTTCAATTTTAAAAAGTGAACAAAACTGTTTAAAAACTAGAATGCCACTTCATCACTTGCATACTTTAAAAAATAGGTATGCTCTTGAAATGCCGACATTGCGTTTACGTTGCTCTCATATATTCACTTCGTGTACTTGAGGAAAAAGGACTTCCTTTTTTCATAGGGCACTCACACCAACAACCACTACCGGACACCACCGTACCACCTTGACTTGCCGACTGACTGCTCAAATACAGGTAAAAATAATATTTTTGGTACAGACATATATGGTGCGCATATTCATTAGCTTAGTGAATAACGACAAAAGCAAAAACCATAAAATTCGTTCATGTATGTACATATCCTGAAATACTGACAATTGTTATATGAGATGAATGGGGGATGAAAAGAAAGGAAACCCTTCACCTTCAACTCGCTCACCAACATCAATTCATAAAAAGAGTCCGACTCCATCTCACACTCCTACATCACCTATACTTAAGCTGTTTTAAAATCTGAAAAAAAGGTTCCTATTCCGCCTAAGTATTTGTTTGTCTGCCGAAGCATACACAACAGGAAAGGTGAAGCACGGAATAGAGAAGTGTAGAGGGCCTACAATTTATGGAAAAACTAGTATATGTATGGTTTGTGTGTTAATATGCATTACCATTTGAGAAAAGTTTATACGGTATCTTACGGAGTTTCCTACCTTTATAGGTATATGGATGATGCATGTTTCCTTCGACAGGTATTTTAGACAAAAAAATAATGATAATCCTCGAGAGCAAGAGGTAGATGAGCTTTTGAGTAGGTATATTATTACCAATCCATTATTACCATATACAACTTCTATTTTTACGGTTTTTTTCTCTGTCTGTCTGCTGTGATTTGGAACTATATGAGCAAAAGCCCCCTTGGTGGTGATATTAACTATTATATGCATTAAATTATATACACATTGTTCACTGGCTTGTATAGAACGGCGAGCAATGGACATCAATAGCAATAAGTAGGGAAATGCATGTTCTTATTTTATCAGTTATAAGATTGCTAGTATTACTACTGTTTGAAGGAAGAGAGTGTCTAGTGCATTCCAGTACAATGCATCTATTTTATTTTGAACTATTTTTAAGGATGAAAAGAAAATGAATAAATATATTGAAACTGCCTGTAGCTAGTTTTCATCTTGCAGGAATGCTTGAAGGCAACAAATAAATATTGTTGCCACTTGTAGCTCCCACCAGTCAACACAATCATAACTCCAGCTTGTTTTTACAGCTCCACTTTTCACGCTATTAAATGATCTGGATTATTTTTTGTAGATATATGTCTGTGCGTAGATAAAATACCTTCTCAATATCATTCATTATTTTTAGGAAAATTATAAACGAACGAAAATAGCAGCAGCCTCTCTCAACAAGACTCATGGAGAACGAGATCATGTTTCTCTAAATAATTCCAGCCCATTTTTAGAAATAATTGTGGCTGTGATTCAGATTGAAAGGTTGAAATGAATTGATGCTCTTGCGGTGGTACATTTTGTAGCAATGGTTTTATTACACAATTTTATTCGTTACATACATACATTCTGTACGTCACTAATTGATGCTTTCATTCTGGAAAAGCGCCAGTGTGGTTTCATGCAATGATATGTTTTCTGATTCGTTCTCTGAAGATGATTATGAAGATCATCCACGATAAACGACTAAACCTATACCTAAATACCTTTGAATAAAATACTACCAATGCCAATAATTGCTAGCGCTCAGGATCATGAAAAGATGTACAATTAAGATTTTACCTTGTTCACACGGATTGCTGATAATTATAAAGAATCCAAATCTCTCAGAGAGCCAATAAACAAGCCGGACAGACAAATTTCAAAAAACTTGAAATGCCTTCCGCAGAAGCACTGATTGCTATAGATTGCATCCTTCTCATAAACAATTTTTTTCCACGATGCTGATTATTAATATTATCAACTTGCTCAACAATAAACTACACACAATCCATTTCAACACAATTTCCACAACTCACAATTATCTTCCAGCCATTGCATTGTCAGAAGCAGGCCTCAGAAAGATCAAATTGATATCTAGAAATGCACCCAAGCATGTCACTTACACATTCTCCCAAGTTGATTCACGCAATAGCTCAACCAGTACGAGCTCTTATTTCACATTTCGCTCTTATCGTACACAAATCCAATTTTCTACATTCCAGTATGGTACAATGTCTTCTAACGGACACCATGCACAACAGGCAAACAGAACGCTGGAGACATGCCCACAAAATATATTAGACCACCTTGAGATTCCAGAAGCCTAAATAGCTTCCATAGTTTGACAAAAAGAGACAGATGATGATAAAAAGAAGGACCTCAAATTCCAGGTATTCACTTTCAATCTCATGTAAGCATTCTCTCCACCCTCTTCGTTAAATAGCATTCTTCTCTCTTTTTCCATGTCCTTTTGTCAACACAAAACTTTTTTATTTTCCCTGGTCACACCGGATTTTTTTCATGACATTTGGTATTTGTCTCCGTCTTTATTCTTTAAGGAAGGAAACGCGATTATATTACAAGAAAATAAAAAAGAGCTCAGGAACGTCAACCTTATAATAGCCGTATATATCCCGACTAGGTCCACTCCAAGGGGCACATTTAGTACACATTCACGCACTTATCCAAACAAATCTCAGCAGCAGTCTTCTCAAATCTTCTTCGTCATCATATCTTATAGCTTCTTCGTATCAACAAGACGCTCTATGTATGCAAGCAAGAAGAAAACGAAGGAGCACAATCTGAAACCGTCTTCGGTCGGATACGTAACGTACGAGTATAATGATTCTAAACTAAACTGTTTATTTCTAAGAGGACCCTTTCTTCCACTTTTTCCTCTCTCCACATTACCAAGTTTCTTAACATACTGCTCTAAAACCTAGGAAAGAGTGTGTGGATAATGATCATCATCCTAGGCACATGTTTTAAGGTAGAAAACACCAGAAGTGCTGCTGGCAATATCATTTGACGTTTATATAATGTACCTTGGACAATAATGTATGCACTTCTCGATTCTATTCTCCAAGGGGTATGTACGTAATACTGATATTATTGTGGTGATGATAATGCTTTTTACAGGAGTTTGTATATTTTTCTCTGGAAAACGGATATTTATGGTGTATTTTAAACGCATACAGCATGTACACCCAAGCACATATCACCACAACCGTTTCTAACAACAAAGTATGTTCACAAGTCACAATTCACACACAACTCACTCCTCTATTTTTTTCTGATGGATGTGTGGTGTGGGCAATGAGCCTGCAAGCGAGTAAAACCGTACTAAAAATGTACACTAATGTACACACATTGCTTGTAAAGGTAATAATGTTTTGTCCATTGTTGTTCTTCTTTCTTCCTCTGGTAGAGCAACAATGAGAGAAGGAGAACGCAATATTCGTCTGTCTGTAAATTGGATTCGTTCAGGTAACACAGCGTCATATTATAGCCATCACATCATGCATTTCATTTCACATATAGGTTCTCATGTAAAAGGCTTCTTGGTATATTTTTATGTATGATGCTGGCAGTTTGTTGGTTGGATTGTTGTTTTTTATTATGAGCAGGAGCAGAGAGCAGTTTGGCGTAAGGAATATAGCAATACCTGCATTTTTACCTGTGATGAGGAGGATGAGGAACATGCATGATGTGATCTGGCTTTCTGGCTGGTTGGTGGTGGTGGTGAAGGAAGGAATATTATGTAGCTGAAAGGTTGAAATTGTTTATTGTTGCTCCTTGCATGCATGCTTGCATGCAAGTTTCGTTAACTTCTGCTGCTGCTGGTTCATGTACCTTTTTCTTAAGAAGACGAGGAGATGATGATCATCAGGCCAGCCAAAAGCCAGCTTTATAATATGTTCACCAGAACAAAATGCATCACACACTTATCATCATTCTCGCTATCGCCAACCAGCTCAACAATAACATTATCCTTGCTCTTCTCAATTTTTTTACTCATTTTTCTGCTTCTGCTGCTCCTGCTATCATTTGATAACAAAAATACATAACAACTTTAATGTAGTGGATACCAAGAAGAAGTAGAAGAAATTATGAGGATCGACCTCTTCAAGCTTGAAAGGAAACCAAAACCAGGTTTCAGCGCAGACCAGCAGATAATGCTAGCAAAAGAGCATTTTGTGCATCTGACAGAAGAGGAGAACTGTAAAGTCAGAGATTCAGGATTTTTTGCCACTAAGAAAATAGCTTAGACCACAGCAACGTCTGTATATAATAGAACAGCATAATAGGATTGATAAGATGCAGTAAGCACCTTTGCAGTTTGGTCAGAGGATATCAGAAAAAGTGTAATAGTAATGATGATACCTTATAAAATGTAAAATACCATGCGACCGTCTAAAAGGCGAGAAGTGAGCTCTTTACATGCACACTTTTATCTCTATATGGCACTTACTCATCTCCATTAAATAAAAGAAGCGGATCCATTCACTTATACAACTAGCCATCCTGTCTTTTCGTGAAGCTTTAATATGTATGTAACTTCTTAAGCTACAACTAGCAATAACAATAAGCACAAAAAATCTACTAATGGCCCATGGGCTTCTTTAGTTTTACTAGTGATAAGTATTGAATAATATGACGATGATGATGAGCAGGACAAAATTACACTCACAATGGATTTAAAGCAGGGCCTTAAATACTCTTCTCTGTGCTGCTAACAAGATGGGGATGCTCCTGTGTCAGGATTAATATCGGTATACATTCTTTTTCTTGTTCTAAACAAAGAGGAGGACTGAAGACAAAAGCAACCGAAACAAGCCATACTGGTAAACTTGAATTGAAGTTGAAGGGACTACCACGCTCTCTTGGTGAACAGGTTAGGTTACAAGATCACAAAAATACTTACTGCTGTAGTGTTACTACGTGAAATCCTTTTCTTGAAAGAAAATTCAAAGATTTTCTTCATCTGAAAATCTGAACAGTGAGAGCCAACTAACCATGTCTTTTTTTATATTTTAAGCTTAGCATTTGGCATGCATGACGGTAGGTAAACTAAAACTGGAGGCCACTCTCATTTGTTGACTGTGCTTGTTTTCGACTGACTAATAATGAAAAGTTAAGCAAGAGGTTCAAGTATTTCAAAGCTACTTGTACATATAATCCACAACAACAATACATGTTATAAGGCACCGAAAACTTTTTAGCTCCGATGAACAATTTAGATTATTGCTGCTTTTGAGTTCATATTACATTGCCAAAGTACTGTTTTTGCTTTTTCTTATGAATGGCAGTGGTGGTGGTGGTTATGCATGCCTACCTGGTCTGTCTGAATTGCCTTTGCCTTGCTTATCTGTTAAAATTACAGGTGGTGATTCAGACCGTTGAGCAAATAAAAATAAGCAAAAAGGCAGAACCAGATCAAGTCTCATAAACAGCACGATATATTATTATTAGGCTGCTCTATGCCGAGACAGTTAGCTTCAAGTCATGTAAAATAATAAAAAAAAGTTACTACTTTCTCATTGGGGTTCCATCATCACATCACGTCAGTTGAGTTGAAGCTCAGCGTAAAAAAATAAAGTGTATTCATGGAGGCTTAGCAATAATATCATTATGTCTTTTATAGTCCTGCCAAACCATTAGTAGCAATGAAAAATGAACACAACCATCTTTTCTATCCGTATAGCCTGGTCAATTGAAGGTGATGATGATAGCTTTTATGTCGCGCTTCCTTTATAAATCCTAAACTGCGTAGTAGACTGTATCCGATGGTGTTGAGTTTTCCACGACAAGAGGAAGATGACCAAAAGAGAAGGAGAGAGAACACCGTCCGCCATTATCTTAGAACAATCCATAAAGGTTTTTTTCCATTCAGTCAGTTTCATTTTTTTTCTATGATGCAACATGCAATTCAAATTCCTACTCTATTGTATTTGGAGCAATGAACAGCAATATTACCGGCCACAGTTCCCACTATACTGTAAGTTCTAAATGAAGCCATGCTTGTACAAGCTAATCCGAAACTATGCAGCATAAAAACTATAAGCTTGTGTTTTTAAGAATTGTGTCTCAAGTAAGAAAGGAAGGAAGAAAAGATGAGATGACGGATGACGATGCGTCAAATCCTTCAGGGTTGTATTTATCTTCTTTTATTTAAGCAGTCTTGCTAGTAGCAAAATTACACATACGCCTTCTACTAATGTGCGTATCATACGTAAAAAAGAGACATACGAGCGTAAAGTCGCTTTATGTCTACTCTCATCATTTTCCCATTTTTTCTTATTAATATACGGTTACGCAACTGTGAGTTTAATGTTGCTGTTGTTAGTTTTTCCTATTTGTTCCGTATCATGATGCGCAAATTGTATCAACAAACCACACAGGTAAATATTGTTATGACGCAAGCAATATTGAGATCATTTTAGTCTCACAGGCAGCCAAGTAGGAGCTTATGAATCTTCTTTTCTCAAATTTTTACTATCATAAGATTTTATTATAGCCAAAATTTCATTATAATAGTGCTCATCATAAGCCCATTGAAGAATGTAAAGGCTGTCGTGCAAGAAGAAAGTATGAACTTACTCGTTGTGAAATTCCAATAGGTATTACATACTTGGATACTTTGTACATTGCTGTCGGTTTTTAGGTATTGCATTTGACCATCATCATCAGCATTACATCTAGTAAAACAGTAATCTTCTCTGAAATTGAATTGATAGCAAATGAGAAGATGAGCTGAGTAGTGAGGAGTGATGCAAGGATGAGGCTCTTTTGTTGAAGCAATAATAATAAAAGTCGTGATCAAGTTATGATCATGTGGCTGTGTACTGCACTTTTTTAGATTGCTCATAGCATCAGATAATCTCGTGAATCCATTGTTGGTCTACCGTCCGTTGTAACAAGCAGAGTAAAGAAAGAAATGAAGGCGCTTGCTGCAGGGTGGAGGACGAGGACATTAACCAATACCTAATAATTGTATGTACATTTGGCAGAGAAACAAATAAATAAAAATCTTTTTCGCTTTTTAGTGGAGTGCAAATTAGCATGAAATCGCAATCAGCTAGACTGGAACAAAATTGGCCAACTTTACCAGTAGTCATAAAAGAGGTGTACAGGGCAGGGTGAGATGAACATGCTGAGATTATATATTTCCAATTTACAATCCTGCAATCACCAATGCCACTGTCTGGCTGAGATACACTACACTGCAATATCTGCAATTGTCCAAGCAAAGAAGCCGAGATCACATTTAGCATGCTCGTTTGTCTATAGATTTGTCCAAAGTCCGAATAATGAAAGATTTAAAGATAAAAATAAAATTTAAACCTGGTTGAAATGAAAGAATTGGCATGATGAGAAAAACTGATTTTGAATATTTCGATTGCAATAAATTGTACGACTCATCATTTTCAATTGATTTTCTTTTGAAATTTGCCGAGACGTCTACAATTTCAAGACTATTGCCAACTTCACTGACCCAAGATAATAAAAAGAAAATGATGTGAGAGTACGATATGGCATGATAGTAGGTATATACGAGAGTAAACTCTTTTTGCGTGTGTATTTGCCAGTTAATTATTTATTTAACAGTCGTGTGAAAACCATTCTTCTTTTGTTGCATAAGAAAGAAAATTCATTAAATATTATATTAGCCAAACTCAAAAGCAAAAACGACTAATCCAATAGCAGCGTGTGGGGAGAGGAAGCAGGTGAGAAAAAGGACGGATTAGATTGTCGGACATTATAAGAAGCTCATATTTATATCCAGCTTTCCAGCTTGATGCATGGAATCAAAAACCGCAACCGACACGAAGCAAAATTGCATTGCATGACAGGTTGGTGTAGTTTTATAAAATTTAGTAAAACTAGTTTAGAGAATAACGTCAGTACTAGATTTACTGTCTGCTGGTATTCAAGACTAATGGAAATTAATGTTCATATACATACATGTATGCATTTAGTAAAATGCTGTGCACTTGCTGCACACACTTTACTCCTGGAAAATCACAAGTCAACCGAAAAAAGAATTATGCAGATTATTATTGCATCTGCCGGGCAGATTGATGTTGAACACATCACAATCAATTGTGGTAATACATATTTTATGAATGCAATTATTTACAAGAACTTACACAATTAGTTCTGCAACAGTAGAAGTGTAACAAATTCAAATAATTAAGAAGTTGAGAAATATTCTAAAGAAAGCACCTGTTGCATTTAATACAACTAGATATTATAAAAATGATTGTATGCAATATAATGGCCAACATCCTTAATCCTGTGAAAGCTAATATTACCGACACGAGACACAAGCTGTTGCTTGTACTGATAACTGGAGCAATTTTAGTAATTTCTAAGCGGAACATTGTACTGGAGAAGATATGTTGTCCTTGTACAAAATGCTGTCGAAGTAATTTATAGCTTGCTATAAAGTAATAACCATGATCGCAAATACAACAGATCGTGATCAACATGCTTTATCAAAATTAGCCGGTAAGGTAGGCAGGAACAAGGACTTTTTAAACAATTTTTGGGTACAATCAATAAATCTTGATGAAATTGATCGTTACTTGCTTCTGACTTTTGTTACCCAATGTTCAATATAAAAATTAAACCATTTCTGTTAAGTGGTGCAATTCAATAAGTTTTTTTCAACCGTCAGGTTTTTAGATTTTTCCAGATCAAGAAGTGGACCTACGAGCACAGCAAAGTAAGTTGTGAAAATGCTGAAATATAATGTACATTATATGCATTACAGAAAAAAAAATCAGTGGATCTTGTGACTGGTGTCCAGTAGTCCAGTTCAACTTTTCCAATAATGCTGAACACGAACCCAAACTGGCGTGCATACATTTTTAAGTTGGTAAAAGATGAACCAAGAAATCCAGCAACGACAGGTTTTATTTATTGTTTCATTTTTCTTCCGTGACAGATCAAATATGCAAATGATAAAGTGCTGTCTGTTGTTTTAATAAAATCTAAGCTTTAATAAAACATACATGTGCAGTAGTATTATGGAATTTTTGATTGAGTCATGAAATGATTATTGAAAATAATTGGTTTAGAGACGTGGTGAGCATTTTGGGTTTGTTCGGAATGAAAATTAAATGTTACGGAAAACAATGATTCAACTACATACCTGCGTAGTAATAAATAATAATGTATATACAATATTTATGTTTAGGAGAAAAATGGACTATGCAGAAATTGAAAATTAGTGTAGCAACAATTAGAGCCATCTGCTTCAAATTGAAAACATGCCGGCATCCTTGAGATGTATCCTTGAATAAAACACATGGTAGAAATACCATGAATGAGCTTATAATTAACATGTAACAATTACATATTCCAAATATTGATAATTCGATAATTTTTTAAACTGATTCTACAACAAGTAATTGGTGTATATTATTGGATTTATTAGGTTTAGAAAACTTTTGAAATACAAGAATTCATCTTTCGTTCTAGTTTAATTTATCGTAAGCCCGCGACACTCATTTAATACCAAACTTGAGACTACTATGTTAAGTTCAGACTACAAATGTGAATATCTAGATTGACTCGCGAGATGTTCGGCAATTAATTAAAAGTAGTGGCAGTAGTGGGTATACATAAATATCACCTCTTTGTTGTGCTACCGCCATCATTATTATTGTTATTATTATCTTTGTTTTCACTAATTTTGCTATCATCCCCAGCTTCGCTGCCATCCTCAGAAATAGATTTCTTCCTTTTTAAACCAAATAGAGCGGAAGACGCCTTTGATTGAGACTTAATAGCATCCATTAGAGTTTGTCCGCCCCTAACTTCCTTAGTTTTTTCTATCATGTCGCCATAAAGCCTACTACTTTGGGTATAAATCAAGTACGTTTCTGCAATTCTAGGCCACTCACTTCCTTCTTGACAATTTTGCATTGCAGTAATACGGTTTCTTCTAGCAATTAACATAATGTACTTCCAGGTATCACTTTTCCGAACACTGACACCTGGTCCAAAATCATAGTGTCGGAGTTCCCGATAAATGGATCTCAAAATACTGACTAGTTTTCCACTATTAGCATTGGAAGTCATCTTTTATTCTCTTTTGAAATAAAATCCTGTTCAGTGTAGACCGGACAAGGTCTATCCAACCAAAATTCCTCGTCTACTACTTTAAAGTTTTTACAAGAAAACACGTGGAGAGCTATATCATTGAAAACATCGGGATGATCAGTAAAAATATTGGGAATAGGAATTTCAGTACAAATAGAATGCGCTTTAGGCAAATAGAACAAATGTTTCTTTAAATGTTTGCTAGTGATAGTTGAATTCGCTTCTGATAAAGTATTACACACGATATAACAATTCTTCAATGACTCAGGACTCCAATTAGCGTACAGTAAATTATTGACTAGTTGATGTGGACAATGTGGCATAAAGAAAAGCGTTGGACTCTCCACGACACGTTTTCCTTCTTCGTTTACATCGGTTACTTCAAAGCCAAGGTCCACAGATAAAATTGATTTCTCCTGAGCAGTGAAAACCTTTAAAAGAGTATCGAAAATATATTTTTAACGCCTATTTAAAAACTTAATGAATATTAATTATATTTAGTACTTTACAAAGAAACAGCTTACCGGATCAAATACTTCAACCGAACAATGAAACTTTTCTTTCAGCAAGATAAGAAGGGCAAGTTGATATCGAGATATTCTGGACAGTAAATGAGAGGAGATTGGGCCTAATCCAAGGCAAACCAAATGAAATGTTCCTTCTGCTTCCGCCAACTCAACAGTTAACTTCTCTACAAACTTGGAATAGTATTCACTGGCACGAAGGTGGCTGGTACAATTATTTATTTTCCTTTGGGGTAAACAAAATAGAAATGAATAAAAATTAATGTAACAAACTCATTTAAAAAACATACATATTACATTAAACTAATTATAGTCCCACCTTAAAACTTCCGCTTTAGTTTCCGTTTCTTCTCGTTTGGAATCACAGTTATTGCTAATGTCATCATGCAAATTTGACACCTTTCCCTTTAACTTTCTTCTAGTCTTGCGTCCCTTCACCAGAGTGAAACTCTCCTTGTCCTTCCCATCCACATCTTCACTTGTGTTTTCAGGCACTTCATTATTCATCTGAAAATCATACAAAATTAATTACAATTAACAAAAACTATAATTAACCAACATGAACTGTAACCCAACTTCATATCATAATGATCTTAGTTTGGTTTCACAACTACCATCAATCACATAACAATCCTTTCTAACCAAAGCTAATTAACAAGTCAATTAAAACATATGCACACTTTAAAACTATTTTAAATGCACCTTACCAGCGCAGCGTTGGAAAATTTCCAAAATCACCAAAAAAATTTCACATCTTTCAAACCACTTTATTTACAGTGTATCATGTGTGCAGAGTACAAAACGCTGACAAGGCGCTGTTTTGAAGGGGGTAATCGAAGACGCTTGTCAGGTGCCTGGAGTTGTGGCTCCTCACACGTAAGTTTCCTTTGTTCGCTGATGAAATCTAGTGCATTAGGGTAACTGAAGATGGCGATATGTACCATCAAGCTTGTAGCTTAACCAACTTTTGGTCACCATTTTCATTCCATGATAGAAAGAAGCAATTAAAGTTAAATCTTTAATTGACTAACTGCACCTTGCCATGTATGTACCACGTGAAAAATTAAAGTTTTGCATGACGTTAGGGGTTCAGATGATACATTATTTTTGTCGATAGATTTTAATTTTTTAAACGCCCAGGCCTAGAAACCAGACAAGGCCATTAACTTTTATGGAGCAAATATATAGAGGAAGAAGAATAGTCTGTCACTATTATTTTTTTAAACTATTTCGTATTGATCATTATCGTCCATCATCATTATCATCTCTATACACATACAAATCATCCGTCATGTCCATTTGGCAACCTTTTCGTCGTGGCCTTGGCCATTTGGCCTGATGAAAAGTTAGTTTTGGACCATCCCTCGACATAATAAGCATTAAAAAAGTTGAAAATGTTGTGATAAGAATCAAATCAGGCATTCTTGGTCACTGACTAGAGGTGTTCATAATAAAAGCTATAAATATAGCCAAGGCTGTTGATTTTTCGTAACAAAATAATCATATACCACCTTTGCGTTCTTGACACCTACGCTGCCAGATTTACAACTTCTTTTCATGTTGCAGACTTGCTGCAGGTGTGGATTTAGTAGTAGTAACATAGATTTGTTGAGTAGTTATAGGTATTATGATTTTTTTATTTAGTGCACACCTGTAACAAAAATTTAACGATGTATCGACATGTGTATATCGACTAGACTAGAAAAACCCCGGAGGGAAAATGCATCTAGACATTGTTGTAAACCTGAAATTAAAATGTTTCAATATTAAAGCGAGCAAGCTTTTTAATTTTTTGAGAAGCTAATGCAACACCCTTGTCTTGTCGTTACAAAATGCAAATCAGCCAAATATTATGTCCTCCAAACACAATTGTGTCAATATTAGGTAGTTCTTATGCTACCACTTCAGGGAAACATGTTTCTTTTAAAGATTTCTGTGTATAGCCAACGGTTGACTTATAAGATGGTTTATGAACTGGAAGCACGCAAATAAGCATTCAGACACGGGATTTTATGATATTTTTATAGTACGTAACTCGTCATAATTGCAAATGTCATTGTTGTACATCATTTTTAAAGGTTTTTTTCGTCTGCGAAAAACTTTGTCCGTTCTTTGTACTGAAAATGAAAAGGTACCTGAAGGCGTGCATGCTATCATTTGGAGTATAAGGGTTAGACCAGTTTTTGTAAATGTCTCGTGTCTAAATTCGTTCCATATTTCTCATTTCTCATTATTACATTTCTGTTTCGATTACACACTACTAAACTGGTACATCTTTCTATAAATATAATATGAATTGATGTCAGGCTAAAAACTTATTATTCCATTGGCCCATTGTTCATGTATTACTGTTATCTCTATCATTTTTACATAGGTAGAGTAATTAGGTAAGCCCACACACTCCATTCGTTTGTGTCGTTGTTGTCAGTGAATGAAATTGGCCTTTAATTAGATTTGTCATGATTTGGTGCTAGACACTACAACACACCTTTCCCCTACACATCCAAAAATATTGAACCAACAAAAGACTCGCCTACAATTGTAAGGCTTATTGGATTTATAGGATTATCAATATGATGTGCTGTTGAGGATGATAACGAAAATGCAATGTGAAGTGATTATTAAGCGTATTATAATATGAATTTCTGTAATAACAATAACGAGATGATCCTGCGTAGGCGTATAAGCGGTGATCATCATCGACATAATAATTTTTAGTTTCATCTCTTCCTTACACGATATTTTCAACCCATCCCAGTAAAATATATCCCACAGGCCCACAACAAGCAGTTATCATTATTGCACGAGGCAAAACCAAAAAGCCCTCAAATTTATGTACCTTAATTGGTAAAAACAGTTGAAAAGATTAAGAATTACAATTATCATTTATTATCGTCATCATATTCAACATCAACGATGATCCTCATGCATTCCCGATTAATATGATGTCTGCCCATGGCTCATGCCAAAAAGTTACAGTGAAACAGTTTTGCTCAAAACAATGAATATTACCTCACCTCCATCCAGTTCTACGTGTGCATCTGGAGCTAATTCCATGTTACACAGACAAGCAGATTATAGTTCAATAGGTTGGTATACCCACAACAATATATTTATGATCGTGATGTCATGTTTTTTTGTAAATCCACTTTCAATTTCAATGTTTATATACCTAATAAGTTTATGGGTAAACAGGCAACTTGAAATCTACCACTTTCATTGCTTCCTGAAGGTAAAACAAAAAATGGTGATTATTTAAGCACCACAAAGTCAGCATAACAGTAAAGTGGATTATGAATTCATGGACATGATGAATAATAATAATATGCTTTAAATATTACATTTGGTAAATCTCCTTTCCCTATTCTTCTTGCACTACTGGATTGGTCGGTATTTGCTTTTTTAACGAAGAGTAATACGCGATGAAAGAAATTGCTGTGTGATAGAAGATTAAGAAGGCTTATGGGCTTCAGCAGACGATTAGAGATTTTTTTCTCAATGAAAACTTTTACACTTGCATATAGCTTTATGACCTGTGCGTAATATGTTTAAATTTAACAATGCACTCATTATGCATGTAAACCGGGCTTCCCAACTTAGCAAGTTACCAATATTTGTCTAGGTAGGTAGTTACTGGTGGTGGTGTTACAGAACAGATTTAAGCCAAAGTCTAAAAGCTTTAAACTCTTTAAAGAGAGTACAATAGTGTGGGTGGATCAATATTACGTAGTAGTAAATGCTCATTTCATGTATTTATTTATCACTTGCTACTTGTCGGTTTAAAAAACAAACGCAGATGCAAAGCCTATCACATTCTTTTTAAAAGTCATTATACTCTGCATTCGTAACTTCCATGAAGAAAAAATACTGCGTCACAGAACAAAGTTTATTCATTCTTACACTTGCAATTTCTGTTCTGCTTCAATTTCTAAAATAAAAGTTGTGAATGTAAACGCTGCTTTGAACTTGGTTGCAGTATGAGGATTCCACATATTATGCACTCTGTGAGTTGAGTGATCATGATAATCAAGAAATAAGGATGTTAGAGAACGACTATGTGACTAAAAGAATGTCAAACAGGAGTGGTATATAACAAACCAGGCAAAAATATGTTTTTTAAACTTGACTACTTCCACTTCACTCCACACAAAAAGCAATGCAATGTCAACATCAGCATTAAGCATATTTTACAGAAAAAATGCAATGGGTAACCGTCGGGGAATATCTACACATCATCATGTTAATGTTAACGTAGAACATGTTTAAAAATCATTCTTCTTTGGTATAACAAGTGTATTATCAGAGAGAAAATCGTAACGAATCTAGAAGGAAAACGGTATTTGTTTAACTTCATACTTCATTGCTAACTTGCATTCTGCTGTACAGAGTGCAATAACAATAGATTGGAAGAAAGACTTTTGTGTATATAAATCTGAGATAACATAAATGCATATACCGACAAGATAAAGGGAAGATATAAAAAGTTGATAAGACCAAGATTAGAGAAGTATATATCCAGTTGTACTACGCACATTAGTACAATATTATGTCAAGTTTCTTCTGCATAAATGAATAATGCAAGCAGATCAGATTGTAGTTTTACACATGTTATAAACAGTATTAGCTGAAAACTGGAGCTCTGTCAAATCTGAAAGAAAAAATAGAAAGAAAAAAACAACGATATGAAAACATGAAAATGCAAAATATGTAATGGGATGCGATGAACTTTCCATAATTCCAAAACCAAGACTGTATGGTTGAATTGTAATGGTGGTGTAGTGGTGGTGAATACATTAACATTTAAAAGACTGAAATGTTGGCATGTTTTCTGCCGTAGTTGCGTATTTTATTATAACAGTCAGAGTAGACACTCTAGAAAGAGAAAAAAATACTTCTCTTCCTTTTTCCTGCTGTATTCCTTTCCGCCCTTCGTTAAACCTGAAAACGACATTCATCACAGAGAATAATTCTGCTACACATTCTGCTACTACTAAACATTACCGTGCGGGAGAGATGTTTCATGGTTTTCATGTGTGTGTTGTAGAGTTTGGTTGTTGGAGATGTTGAATTTTCGGATGGAATAAAAATGTGATTGGGTGTAAACAGAATTTCCTCTGAGAGCTTCCTATTCTTATATGATGCTTACATATTTTTCTATCAAAATGCTCTGTGAAAACTTCCTCCTTCTCAATCTGAATGACGCATCCTTACAACAGCAGCAGCGTGTGTGTACAATCCAGCTTTTTACCCTTGTTTGTGGTAGTGCGGTTCACTTCCAAAAAAATCGAAACGTGAAAACATGTAATGCAGAATGCAGTCCTCTTCAATTGCATCGTGACGCGATCTATTTCTCAAACTCATGCATATAATATGTCATATATGTACATACACCTACAATTTATATTATTATGGCTAAATTGTATGTTGTTTTCGCTGGTAATAATAGAAAGAGTCGGAAAAATATAGGCGTGTACCTTGATAAGTTATAAGCTCTGTGTATATATGCTGTCATTGTAGACGAAACAATTTTTTTGTTGCTAATATCAGAATGAAGTAATCCCCCACGCACCGGTTCAGCCCGTGCTTGGTACGTGAATGTTTGTTGTATCATATCATCATTTGGGAGTCAAGTCAGGAGAAGATTTCTAACATGAATGTTTATGAATCAGCGACCAATTTACTGCAGGAGAAGAGGGGCAGGGGCACATTGATAATAGTAATGACAGATAAACAGAATAAAAGGGAAGGCGAGAGCGAATGAAGGATTAATGATAATGATGATAAGCCATGTTAAAAATGAGGGTGGAAGTGATATTAGTTTGGTTTTTGCATTGTGGGATGTTTTACAAATGGGAAAATCGAATGTATGTTATCTTCCATCTCAATTCGTCTCTGTCATTGTTCGCTCATCTCCGCTTCAATAAGGCTCTCCTATATATGTAGGATGAACATATTTTGCTTTTCCCATTGAAATTGTGGAATGTATGTAGAGCTTGTTCAATGCACCATCAATCTGGAGCAGAATAATGAAAGTTTTCGTTTTTTGCAAATGATTGAAACTGCGAGTGATGACAATCAAATGGAGTCCCTCAAATCAGCAAATGGAGACTTGATATTGATGAACTATGAACTACAAATAACCGTTTTTATTCATTATTTTGCCATTTCCGTCTGTCTGTCTGCTCTGGTAAACTCAACTAGTTAGCATAAGCACCGGGTAGCGGAATAAAACAATAATTTATTATGGGTGATGAGTAATCATGTTATGTTCGGGTCTATAATCTAATCATAATCATACATCAAACATAAAAAACTTTCGTTCCTTTGATTTTGTATAAATACGTAGGATCTGATAAACAATAGTAAATATCATTTTCTTTTTCCCTAGCCTTTTTATTCCAGTAGCTAAATGTTATGTACATCATTGTTTTTTGTGCAGAAGCGTTGAAGAAGAAATTGTTTTGTCGTGTGAAATAAATGTTGTTTTATTTGGTTGAAAGTAAAATATATGGGAGACCTGTAATGAACTTTCAGCAATGACATTACTATTACGATACTCTTTTCAAACATACAGCTACAAAACATACAATTTAGAAAAGGAAGATAAAAGTAGTGCAACTTGTGCTTAGATAGTTTATGTGCTGAAGCAACATACATATTTTGGATGTGACAGAAGCGACAAGAAGTTTTCCGTCTTCACTTCCTTTTCTTTATAACTAACTCACTTTGACTGGAATAAAAAACATTTTCCCTTGGATTTACTCTTCAAGCCAGCGGGCCACAAACAACAATTCAGACTATACAATGAACAACCCATTATGCGTCAAGAACAGTTTGCAGCTGCAACGATATTATAAGCCGAGAGTGCATCGCATGGTGCATAACACGTTTTGCTTTGTTTTGTCCTTGCATTTCCTTTTGCCCAGACCCACAGAGTGTCCTTTTTAGGAACTTTTTCTCTTATTACGATAATACATACAACAACAGAATGACGAATGAAGTTTTGTAGTAATCTACCTACCTCCCCCACCTACATAAAAAGACCGAAACAATTCTTCCACTTCTAATTTTATGACCGTGTACATACGTCTGGATGAAATTATTTAGGTACTTTCGTATTTTGTGTGCAAGTATACCCAATATTTGGTTTACTTCCTTTCGCTGTAGTGGATATGAACATGCAAGTTTTCTATATTATAGGTATATGTATTTTTGCTTAGTGAGTTTATGAACCCATGCAGTTTTCCAGGAAGACTATTTTCCATCCAAATAAACTTTGTTTTGAAATCTTTCTTCAAGTAAGGGCTGTAGTATGAAAGGAATTGTGTGGACTCTATTATATGGGTGTGATACTGATACTGTACGAATAGACCAGAGAGATGTAGAAGGATGCCATTTTTTCAGATCACATCACGTACAAAAATAATGTTATGTACTCCAAAAAACCCAGTGTTCTAATACACCGTGCTGTGTTTCAAGAGACCACATATACAGCGGAACACGGCAGAACAAAATGAAGCAACTAAAAAACCTCCTTAAAAGTTTCATGAATTGTAAAGGTTACAGAGTGCAATGGCTGAGTAAAAAATATATATAAAGGGAGAAAATAGAAAGTCATGGAGTAGGTAAAACATAAATCGAAAAAAAACTGAAATACATACCTTGCCAAGCTTATTATTATACGAAAATGTACGTACGTAGTGTTATCATTAAATTCTCCCATATAGTCCGTGTCGTGATGTGCTTCTCTCCCCACATGAAAATCTGTGTACAAAAAACCGAAAATATCACATTACCTATGCTATGCAGTCTAATTCTGATACCCGACTCTAGTAAGCCTTCGTCAAGTTTTATTTATTTTCATTTTATTCAATGCCAGAGCCAAGAAGCCGGTAAAATGGCAGGTTAATAGAATACAGAGTAGTGCAAATAAAACTGTCTGGTTCATTTTCTTCCCTTTATAACATACTTTACATATATTTCTCCCTTCTTTTCCATTGTGTTTAGTCTACCCGTGCCCATGTTCATTTATCATGTACATACATTAGATAATAAAAAATATGTTGTCCAGTTTAAGGCAGTTTAATTCAAAGATATATGTACGTTCAAGCCAGTAGTCTACCAGGTTCCATAAAGATCGTAATGAACTAATAAACTACCCATTACCCATACTTAGTTTTATACGAAGACATTAATGTATTCAGAGCTGACTCAATGTACAAATTACATGTCTACATTCAGTAAAAGTAAAACCAAAAGCCAGTATCCAGCACAATATAATGAAGGTAGTTTATAATATTATAATGCTAGATTTAATTACTTTGCCAAGTTAGGTTCTTTACAAAATCATTTTCTCCTTAAATAGGTATTTTTCTTTAGGTCTAGTTTTTTAGGTACATTATGTGCTATTGTCAATTCTCTTCTGTAATAAAGGTATGTAGAGTGCAGTAGTGATATTTTGTGCAGAAACGCGGGTTTACAGCTTGCGTGCATGATGCAGATCAATATAACAAAGAAATGCATTTTTGTTATTAATTTTTAAACCAAGTCAATACACAGCACAACAATCTACTATACTAATGCCATTTCTACAATTTTGAAGAATGCAACAGCTAGAAAGAGGGTGAGACAGAAGTTCCAACCCAGTCGGAGCCGGTGTGCAAAATGTCCTACTTTCCTTCCAACAGTTTTCATTGATCTGAGTCGATGCTCTATGAATTATTTACATACAGCCAGGTAGCCATAAACAAACAGTTCGTTCCAATAACTATTTACTTTTCTTCCAAGTAATAATATCCAAAAATGATCTGCAAACGGTACAAGACTATTAGGCTAATTCACATATATGTATTAGTTTTTCATAAATATTTTGTCAAGTAATGTGTCTTTCCAATTTCCAATATTATTACGATACTTTATAGCATCTGTTCCAAGAAAGTAAGCAGGTAAAGTTGTTGGATATTATTTGTATAGATAGACATTTGCATAATAATTAACACTCGTGCATCAATGAATGCTATTTTTACTATGCAGATTTCATGCACAAAAGTATATCCACCATCGACCGACCCAGTTTTCATTTTGTTCTAATTTGTCATGTTATTCTGCGTCGAAAAACAATCTCAGATTATTGATTTTTTACGCTCATCAAGTTATAATTAGCTACGGGTACCACCATGATAGTTTGTGAAAATGAAAAAAGCTATTAATTACAATGTAGATGCCTATACCTATGTATGTATGCAATCTTAATATTACTGGATGTTCATATTATAACGTACAATGTATGAACTTTGGTTGTTGGTTGAATTGGTATTGGGTACTACTCTCTTTCTTTCCTTTGAACGCGTTTCTCGTTCAAAGAAAGGAACAAGAAAAAATGGACCGTTGCTTGTAAATTGCGTTGTCCTTGTTGATAGTCAACCGCCAGTGGGCTTTCTTCAAGAACAGACAAAGTAGTTTTTCCGCTTTCCGTATACGTAAATACATCATGTATATTATAATATGCTGGTCGCTGGTGCTTGCTTTTACCTATACTTAATACGTTTTTTACTTAATATAAAAAATACAAACATTATCTTGTTATGAACTTATTACATATTATGGTATCATCAATGGAATAAAGAAAAAAAAGCGTTGGTACTTGGTACAATTATGTGATATGGATGATGTGATGGTAGCATGATATGTACAGCAGCGGCCACCATACAATCTACTTCTACCCACGGACAACGAACAAAACAGTTTATTTGCTTCACCAAATATAGGATAAATCTATATCCCAGAAAAGAGAAGAAAACTGAACAACGGACGAAAAATGTCATGAAACGCTTTCCGTGTATAAACACTAGCAGAGACAGCAACCTAAAGACGTAGGTACATAGTGCAGACATTATTATAGAACTGGAACAAACTTATATACATTACCTACAAACCTAATATACTAGAGCCTGTGCATTATTACATCCCGCACTAGTACGATTCGGTTAAAAGTAAATTCTAGACATGTAGGAAGGTATTTTGGGACGGTTATTTTCTGTTCTAATCTTAATCTCCTAATCCAAGTTCCAGGCTTTCCTTCCATACATAGTAGAAGAGCCCATATTTTTTTGCATCCAATCCACATTTATTTCCCCCAACCTCATATATTTCCACTCTACACCAGCCTACAAGGATTATTTTTTACTGTGCACTTAAGTAATTGCATGTTGCTTTCTTATGTGTAAATAACATGGATGATCTTAACTCCTGCCAAACTCAATATAATAACCATCAATAATTACCAAAGATAATCAAAACAACGATCGATGAATCTTTAAGAAACTGACTACTTGGCAGTCGATTCCTTTCTAATCCATAAGAGCAAAGTAGCGCTTGTTGGTCTGACTGAGAATTGACTGCACTGTCCATATTTTCTAGACAAAGTTGTTATAAGTTCCAACTTCCTTGTTGGTCTGACTAAGAATTGACTGCACTGTCCATATTTTCTAGACAAAGTTGTTATAAGTTCCAACTTCCAATCCAACCCAAATGTACGACTAAAGTTGAAAGTGCACATTTTTAAAACAACAAATAATTAGTCTCCCATCACCCCAACGTCAAGTTTTAGTAAGCCGTATTGTCGGGGTATAATGATACTAAGCACCTGCTACAACTCGTTATCTTATCCCTATCAATTCAGGCAATACCATTAGATGTTTTACATAAAACTTTGACCTATTTCTATTTTTGTAAGATCTGTGATTTCAATTTCATGAAAGGAAGCACTCTGAATTTGGCGAAATGTAATCATTCATAGTTCACGCTAACACAGCTCAGGTCATTTTTATATTATTATAAAAAATATAATACGGTTTTAAGCATTATACTCGCTAATTCATCATATAATATTACACACGACATACAGCAACATTACTGCATCGAATGCATTCTGTTTGATTGTCAAGTCAATTTCCGTACTAATATTTATGTAAGTTATCATATCGTCACCAATCACCACTGCTTGTCTTGTCGGATAATGACATGACAGCGGTACTCCAAACTTCCAATCCAATCCCGCTCAAAGACGACAATGACAATTCCTTGAAAATAAATCCTCCTCGCTCCCAGAGAGTAGTTAATAACATTATATGAAGTAGTCCCGTTTACTTTTACATTATAAATCGCAACATTATATAAAAAAATTGTAATATCCTACATCCTACTCCTACATACATACCTATACTGCCAACTCACTTTAGCAAATTGCAAAATAACATTATAATTTGCAGTCAAGTACATAATATTACACCATACTACCCAGCTAAAGCCATAATTTCCATTTCATTCATACAATTTCTCATTACGCCGGGAGATCATCAACATGAATGTCAAAATAGACAAAAAACTAAAGAACCGGTATTTTTACCGCACATACATAATAATATCATACTACACACATCTCTCTAATTCTCTGCAATTCCTCTCTACAAACCAGCGAACATCGACTTCTCTCTGTACTCATCTTCATAATATTCATCTCCAACAACAGCATAGCGGCAGCACCGCACCGGCAGTAACAAAGAATGACTCATAGTCATCTCATGTTAGTCATTCTTTTATAGCAAGGAACTCCTTATCCCCGAGAAGTTCCATTTCCATCCGAACATTTTACACGTACTACATACATTACATCAAAACCTACTCTACCAAACTATTATATCGCTATACCCAACTTTCTTGACAAGTAGACCAACAACAACAACATGCAACCTAACTACATATAAAACCATTCTTTCTTTCTTTCTGGAAGCACCACGAGTCCCCTCAGATAAACCAGTACAAGCCACAAGGCTGCCCAGCACAGAATCCACACTGCATTTCAGGCTGGCGGCGCCATTTCCCCTGCTTTGTTAGATGGACTTGGGTGCGGCAGAAGAAGCACAGGGAAAATTGATGATGAGGCAGTGAGCATACCATATAGATGTGCATAATGAACAAAAATGGTGTGACTGGGGGAAAGTACGTGCCACGAGCTGTGTTGGTTGATTTGGAGCCTGGAACAATGGACTCTGTTCGTTCTGGACCATTTGGCCAAATTTTCCGACCTGACAACTTTGTGTTCGGGCAGAGCGGAGCTGGAAACAACTGGGCTAAGGGACATTACACTGAAGGAGCGGAATTAGTGGATTCAGTTTTGGATGTTGTACGTAAGGAAGCTGAAAGTTGCGATTGTCTTCAAGGATTTCAGTTGACTCACTCTCTTGGTGGCGGTACTGGTTCTGGAATGGGCACCCTCCTCATCTCGAAGATCCGTGAAGAATACCCTGACAGAATCATGAATACCTATTCAGTTGTTCCTTCACCAAAGGTCTCAGATACTGTAGTCGAACCGTACAACGCAACTCTCTCAGTTCACCAACTTGTAGAAAATACCGACGAAACCTATTGCATTGATAATGAAGCTCTTTATGACATCTGTTTCCGTACGCTAAAACTCACCACCCCCACTTATGGAGATTTGAATCATTTGGTATCTCTTAC
>JAHZMV010004913.1:0-14763 GCA_027743765.1 Coecobrya sp. COE2 | reverse complement strand
CCAGTTTGGTTGGGAGGGTGATCCATCCATCCCCAGATTTTGGGGAAGGTCTCATTCCGGCTTATCCTAGTAAAATGCGACTGGTAACAATGAGAACTAGAATTTCCTTTATCATTCTTGGACTTACACTACATTAATGTTATGTTATTGTCTTGCTAGCATAAATTCTCTAGAGAACGCATGGTGTCTTGGACACCATGCGTCTATGGAGACTTATTTTCAGAATTTTTTTTACCAAGTTTCTCTCACGTTGGCCACTGAGATAATAGATAACTTACAGTCATAGTCCGGAAAGTTCACGCACAAACGCAGGTGAAATACCCATTTATCACCGTTTTCCAAACTAGTGAAACTTATTCTTGCAACTTACCTGAGGTCAAGAAAGTGCAAATATCTGTTTTATATCTAATAGAAAATGTCAAATCAAAACTTTTATATTTTTCGAATTGTTCAAAACAACTACCAAACTTGGCTTTAACTTGCCCCACAGAGACGGTGCAGTGGCTTGGCATTATGGACTGCTCACTACCTTATCGTCTCATGGCACAGTCGTTGCCTTGCCAGTGATTTTATGCAGTTTAGTTGGAAACTCTTATTCTCAGAAACCGTACACTTTCTAGCACTCGTGATGCATCAAACATCATTTCAACTGAAGAGAAGGCTCTTGTGGTTTCCAAAAACCTTGTGGCTTCCCGTGATTATTATTAGCAATTTACGTATGTATTACCTACTTTCCTGTTGGGCATCTCTAAATACACAGACCAATCTCGTATCTTCTGTTGTAAGAAAAGGCATGCTATGCGAGTAAGTAGGTGCATAGCAGAAGTAATGCCATTATGCTGGTGGACTTATTTGTTTGTTTGTGTGGCACGGATGAATGACTTTTTCTTCATATGTAAGACTTTTCTGTCTAATCCCAGGCGGAGATACAAATTATACCGTTTTATGTATGAAGTTTCGGTATCGTAAATCCCAGTAGTAGCCAGCAGGATCCCGCCAGCGATAATGTGCCTGGCTCCGCTGCGTGTAATTCGTATAGGGAATTTATATAAACTTGGAACACATAGATGAAATAGTTATCTGTCCCGGATATATTTTGCACACTTTCACTCATTTCGTTTATTATCCAAGGACCACAGAAGGCGATGGTAGTTTGTAATGATGACGATTCGACAGTTCGTTTAGTAGTCTCTGATTTGAAAGCAGTTTGAACTAAATCAGATTGCGCAATACATAATGTGAATCTAAAACATGCCCAATTGAAAAGAAAATAAATAGTTGAATTGTTGAATAATATGGTACGGTTGACTTGCAATAATAAAATAAATGCTAAAATACTATCTTTTATTCATGGGACAAACCTTTCGAAAAATAAGCAAACTTAAAGCTTTAATTTGAATGAAATTGTCAGAGTAATCTTTTTAGCTGTCATCCAATTCAAAACGGGGGGGGGGGAATATGGTATGGTATTTAGAGCAGTTGTATTTAGGGATAAATTTGGTCGGGATATGTGAGGATGACGGTAGTGCGTTTTAGTATAGTTTTTATAGATTGTGGTTTTATGCTCGTCCTTGATCAAAGAGATAGCTAATACACAGTCAAGTAGTGGTGATCCAACTGATGACGAGAAACAAAAAGGCGTTTTACTCATAATATTCCCGCTGAAATTTTGCGGTCTGTACTTTAAACTACGCACGAACAAGAAAGTGAAAGGATGTCTCAAGGGAAAAGGATACTGTACGGTGGAAAGGAAATGAAAGTATATATCGTACCCAAAATAAGAAAGTCAGGTTACGTCATAGGAACTTTATGAACGAACCAGTCTAATAAACTTAATTACGACGAAGAGAGATTCTGGTATTTATATTATATATGTATGTATATTCCTTTCTGTTCTGGTAAAACCTTGCTCGGCTCTCGGTTTTGATAATACAAATGGATTGACATTCTAACTAATCTAAGAGGCTGTATATAGAAAGGGAAACTTTGGGGTAATTTTGTGTAACATGGTGCACACATGAGAGCACATGATCGGGCTTTTATTTCTCTGTTGAGTAGACTTAGGTAATCAAGTTATGCTTGGTATCGTATTTGAGTTTAAGTCTGATCATATAAAACGCGAGCTTTCTACGTTTCCTTCAAAAAGAATAAGAGGAAGGATGCGGACACAGCCAGAATCTGTGAGTTTAATACCGATTACACACTCACTCAGCTAGTAAAAACAACCAAGATGCATTTCGATTATGTGTGTTGTTGACTATGAGGAAGAAGATAAAACTGGCAGAAAATGAATCGGAAGTGTAAAAGGATGAATGCAAAATTAAGTGAGGGTACGATGATATGTGTAGAAGACAAAGGAAGGAACAAGTGGGAGAACGCTTTCAAATAGAATGGCTTTTCTACTTCTTTTCCTCCAGATATAAAAATACCAATAGGACCGAAAGGGCTATCCCATAAAGGTATAGTATCCAGAGTGTTGAAAAAATGCTAACCTAAATTTCAAACCATACAAGATACTAAAAAGTTCAGTGTATATACCTTTGTATAAACGCTCATGTCTGGAATGCTAAATATAATGTGCAATGTTTCGCTTATTACACTCTAAATATACGTCCATATATCTATGTACCTGCCTAGCAAAATGTAAAAAATGTCTCCTGAAAACCAAAAACGAAACAAGAGTTTCTCTTTAGAAAGAAAGAGCAAACACGGGTAAAATACAGACTGTGTCCCCTCTACTCTTTTTCTCTACTTCTGAATGAATCTTTTTCTCTGTTCTTCTATTTTCCAGAAGACAAGATAGGAATTTCTGAAAATCCCTGCTGCTTGACTCCATCCGTTTCCCATCGTTCATGCTCTCGTTGAAATATGCCAGTGACAAGACGAACGTAAGAAAGAGAAAGAGTGGAAACCAGGAGTTGGGAATGAGTAAGCTAAATAAGCAGAGAAGTGTGTTGATGGTGTGTGGTACCGTTCCACATGCCGTTAAGATGATACCTACGTCTATGGAAAGTACACATTTTTACACTACATAATGTGCGTAGAATTGAAATAGTAGTAGATTTATTTATATTGAATCTTTCAAACGAGAAGTTGTATGAGATAAATCAAGATTCTCCTCCTACATATGACACTATCCTCCGGAGAATGTCATTCATAGTAACTTAATGGAAGAAATGTTCTTCTTATTAAGTTAGTTAAGTACACCAACACTCATATAACCTTTCTTCTTCTTCTAAATGAAATAGGAACTTTCCTGTTTTTCTCCCCAATTTCGTGTATCGCCTCGAATTGTATTCGTCTCGTGCACTTATTCAACATTCTTGCCGCCACCCTTTTACCTACAATAGTAGGCTTCAAAAATATAACAATTGTGGTATGTAATGCTGCTAACGAACATATATAACGTGACCTATCAATTATGGTGAGTGATGGAGATTATGATCACTTGCTCGCTAGTACTGATAATGCTTATAGATATTTCTATTGTGTCTCTATTTTTCATTTCAGCCATATCTTGATTTTATTGGTATCACAAATTAATGCTGAAGGTTACATAAATACCTATATAGTATATCAAAACTGCATAGACATTAAATACGTAAAAGGCCGATATGTATGAAATATGTTTGGAAAAAATTAATACATACCATTTCTACAGACTTTGTTCAGTTTTGGATAAACTGTGCGCTTTGACCATATATACGAAACAATAATTATTGTTTTTATAACACTGTGCCTCTGTTTAGAATAGAAGTTGATGAAAAGAAACTTTATTCCATCAAATTTTTCGCATTTTTTTAGTAACGGAAGCTACAGTAATTTAGAAACTGGTACTAGAATGCACAAAATACATATAGGTATATAGAAAACAATAAAGACAAACAGCCGATCGTCTGCACCGGAAAATGTAATAAAAATATCCTTCAAAGTATACGGTATTTCACGTTTGGAAAGTTTATGTTAGCTAAGAGCGGCAAATATTTACACACTAAAAATGAACGAAACGGGCCAAGATTAAGATTCTATATGAATGAGACAGAAGTACAGATTCCAGAGATTTATATTCATTCGAGAGAAAACGTCTTCTATGCTTTAATTTATATTAAATCTGTACGTATTTAGTGATATAGTAGATATATGTAACTTACATAGAGCAGCATTAAAGAAGTCATATAGGAAATGTGCAACCTACATAGCTTATGCTACAAAAGGAACCCCGGTTTTCCTATTTTCTTCCTTGAACAATGTGGTAACGGAGTATCCATTCATTCACTGTATAGAAATCAGTCAAGCATTTCATGTCATTGTAAAAGCCGGTCGATAAGAAAATATATGAAGAGAAAAGTCGAGGATGGATTAGAATGAAAAATTGTTTAAGGAAAATCTTGGCATTCTCATCCGAATTTTCGAAAACTGAGGTATCATTACACTAACATTGGGATTATTGGCAACACAATGGTATGTATTTTGTACATCTTTAGGTACGTCTTTTACTGTCAATATGCTCGACATATTTTTAATAAATATTTGTTTGCTACTGACATTTGAAATTATTTGAAATATTGTTTTGATAGTCACACTATTACGTTTGGTATTATTGTAAGTTCAGCAGTCAATTTATAGTCAACGTGATATGAGTTATCAAAAACTTTCATTAACTTACATAATATGTAAAAACAACTTTAAGCTTAAATGAAATATATTCTTACCAAGAATCATCAGCGTTACGTGCAGAATAATGGGCGGGTGACTGGAAACTTGGCATTGATATTCTCCCTGAATATATTGATATATAGAATATTTATAAAATAGAACATTTATACAATATAATAGAATATTTATTTATAGAATATTTATAGACCTGATCATGACGTTCGGCTGTTTGTATACGTAGCTTCCAGTTGTTTGGCTGCTCGAAATTTATACTTAACCTTTCATCCCCGCTGTATGTGTGCAGTCCTGTAACATCAGAAAAGAAAAGTTTTTGTATTGCAATCAATGGAACGCTATGAAGGGAAGCACATTGAGAAACTTAATTGAAACGCCAGTGGATGCACTTAAACATATAACTATTCGCTGCTATAGCGTGTACGTAACAAAAGGACTTGATAACTTATGAACAGGTTGAGGGTAAGAAAGAAAGCATCTGATTCACTTCAAGTTGAAAACCATTTCTTATTGTTACCATTATCCAAACAATAAGAGACAACAAACCGACAAGTTACTTTTACAAATACATCTAAACTAGAAAAATATAGTTGCAGTCATCTTCTATAGATAGGAAAAAACTGTTCCAGAAAGAAAATAAGGAAAAGTTGATGACACACTGCAATATTAGTTGTTTATTTCAACAAGAAGAGCAATGAGTCAGACTAGGGAACAAATAATACAGCACATCATAAAAATCACATGAGCCATATTTTTCAACTTTTTTAACAGTTATCAGCATGTCTTCTGAAAGCCCTCTTTTTCTTTGCGTTATTACTCCCTTTTATTTTCTCATTTTTTACGCAGAAATGATAAAGTATTGTGCAGGGATATTGGGAATACGGGAAACATTTGAGGCAAACAAAAATATGAGTGGAGAGAAAAGTAGTACATACATATTCCAACTTTCACATTTCCTTTTCTCTGGAGAAAGCAAAGCAAACCAACTTCTATTGCTTCTACAATAAGCATGT
The DNA here is from genome assembly GCA_027743765.1 of Coecobrya sp. COE2. Classification (NCBI taxonomy): domain Eukaryota; kingdom Metazoa; phylum Arthropoda; class Collembola; order Entomobryomorpha; family Entomobryidae; genus Coecobrya; species Coecobrya sp. COE2. The sequence goes on along the minus strand of JAHZMV010004913.1, from coordinate 9,079 downwards.
TTACCACATCCCAAGATTCACACAACTATTGTCAGCTATCTTTCCTTTCTTTGAGCCGTCTTCTGCAAATAAATGTACTCATAAGCTGTTCTGTCGAGTTTATAGAAACCCGTCCATATGTTTCAATATGCACCTAGGTGTACAATTTGTCAACATTCACAAAGAAACTAGCCTTGATTTTCTATTTATGGACAAGCGTTTTACCTTTTGAATAGAGGAGGGAAATAGAAAGTTGCAAAATGCGGCTTTTATAGTTGGATAAAACGAGCTGTGGTTCACCTCAATTATAATGATTTTGCGTTTCTAGATATGTACTGGCTCAAGTCATAAGATAAAACATTTGAATTGCATCATGGCCACTTTTCGAAAATTTCAAAACATTCAGACTGTCACGTGATCAAAAACACCTTTCCTGTAACCTTTATCAAGGTTGGATTCAGTCTTTTTTTGGAATTATGGTCCAAAGTATCCAGTTCTTTGAATTGTAATGGAGTGGAAGGAAACATGAAAAATGCGAATACTATATTGCCACTGCTGTGAGCACTGACGATGGTATAGCGCTTCAATGCTTCTTTTAGTACGAGTCCCCGTTGCTTTAAACTGCCTTTATGCATTTCGTTCGTTTTCATGCATAAAATGCAATGACTCGTAAAAATAGCTATGAAAATACCCATTTTGCATTTGTGATCGGAAAAGAATAAAAAAATATTTGTGAGAAAAGTATCTAATCGGAATAGTAATGTACTCACTATAGATATATATTATTATATTCCCTTTTATCAATACTACTAGTCAGACCACAACATATTGCATTGTTGCTTGTTGTTGTGGGTGGATGTTACACGTGGCGGTGTTCTGATTGAGTTTTTCAGGAACAGATGCTTGTATTATTGAGTACTTTAAAATATCGTTTGTGGAAAACCTCCTAAGTTAAGTTGAAACTTTAACCAATGGATCTTGTTTCTCTTCCTAATGCTTACATTATATGTACGGTAGTATTTATGCCATACTGAAACAGCGGTTGTTTACCAAAAAATACTTACAAAGGAAAAATAAATCGTGCTGACAAACGACAAACTGAACACAATAAAATACATATGTATGTCCTACGTAGAAACAATGAAACCACATGGATTATTAGGGAATTATGAATACTTTTTCTGAACCTTATTATTGTTTGGTAACGTTATAGTAATCCTTATCTTGGTAGGACTATATTACATCATTAAGTACTAGTCAATGTAGATATTCCAAAGGAACTCTGAAGTTTTCATTGTTATGCGTGTGCGTAGAGTAGTTATGTAATCATTTTTCCATGTACTTAAAGAACACTTTGTTGGAAAAGAAAATATTGTTATTATTATGGACGTATGAGTTAGTAACGGATTTAATGATATTTCCTATATCCATATTTCTCAGTGGGTTACGTTATGTTCTTGTCATTTTTCTTATACATTCAAGACGCCTCTGCCAGCACTTGCACAAACAGATATTTACGTTTATTTTTGTTGTGTCTACATGCATTTATGTTATCTAAATACGCAATAAAATCTGACGAGGCAATGATATTGCATCTCCTTGTATCAAATCACATCACTCTTGCACCATCACTGCTACTACTGCTTGTCAAGATTCAATTTCCCGTTTAAGCTACCATATACAATACAACCTTCCACTACGTCTTGTTTACTCTGATGTGTAAGTGGAAAAGTGGAGGAGTAAAAGGAAAAGGACTCTAGGGGATGAAAAGCCAAACAAAATTTCCCCTCCCATATCATAAGAGTTGACGATGTTTTCTTCTTCTTTCCTTGCACTTCCTTCATACGCTTTTACTAAGTCAAGTTCTTTCGCTTTCTTCTGAACTCGATAAGTACGATTGGGACTGGAGCCAAAAGTATCAAAGGACGATGGTGTTTCCTCCTTTCTTGTCATTTAACGTTTTGTTTAGGAATAATAACAAGCAGCAGCAGTTCAAGTGAAGACATTCTTCATGTCTCTGTCGTCCAGAGGGAAAGGCCATGCCGAACGTACATTTAACTGAAAATTCAACTTTAATAGATTAAATCTGCTCCACGCAGACATTCTTTCATAGACCTTCCAACAACATTCATCGCGTTTGTCAATAAAGAGAACATCATTGATCGCTCTACACTGTTTGCTTGCATGTCTCAATCATTATGCCCTTGCCACATTTACTATTAGAATCCCAGTTGCATGCATGTCTTTACGTTCAAATGAGACCAGATCAAGTAGTCCGTGTATTTACGTATATATACTGTATAATATGTATTTATACACTCATGACTGGCAATGAGTTGCACGAGCGTGAGTGGAATGTTATTTGATACACAATTAAAAGGAAATGTCTTATTATTACATTGATTCGGAAACCTATTATCGTCAATTGCTGGTTGGACCAATTTCCGACTATTCTACACATGGATATATTTTCTCATTAAAATACATTATAATTTTTTATTATGAATAATTATTAGAAGACATCAGCTAGAAGTAAATGATGAAGACAAACCAGATGAATTTGTGGAAGTTGGGTTGGTATTAAATATGCAGTCAAACGAAAAGCTAATCATAAGAAACAGTTTCGTAGAATAGAAATGATTACATAGTCTGCTATCCTCTTTTGACAAATATTATGATTTTTCAAATTATAAAACGCTCAATGTGTATTTATAAGTTGAATGAAAAGTTATCCCCACAAGATTAACAAACTCAACTTTCTAAAGCATATGACTTCATTTAGAACTCTCGACGCGTGCCGGTGTCAAGACAAGCGACGGATGATGACTTGAAAAATAAGCAGTAAAACACCTTCGTCAAAATATGACATAGGTAAGAAAAGACAAACTAGCTATTCCTATAAAACCATCACCACTCCATCCGGTTATAAGTCTACTCGTTGTATTCATCATATAGTCGACATGAGTGAGCGGCTTCAACTTGCTCATTCAAAACGTGCTATGGTTTTGAGGTCTATGCCCCTTTCCTAATTTGAGATCCTTTTCATTGTAACGCAAAACTAATAATAACTCCACTGTTTTCAACTTCTTTTAGGATGATATCACAGCTTCTCCTTCTGGTACAACACACCAAAGAAAATGAAAGTGTTAAGTTTACCAACCAGCTCCTGAGAGAAAACTTTTGTGTGATGCTTGACTTTACTGCTGCTGGTACTACTACTTTCATTCCCATAGTCACGTTATTTTCAGAACTGCAATACCAACACCAACGCCATTTAGGGTGTCTGCTCATTTTTTTCTCCCGTGACTCCTTAACACTTCCACAATTCAACTTTTACGTCGTTTTCTCTCTGTTGCTCTTTTGAAACATTATATAGTTCTTCCACAATTAGAAAAGATAATTAAAGCACGCACTTTTCTCCCTTTCTACCAGCATGTATACACGGACAGCTTCTAATTTGAGTGTGAAAAATCATCACCAATTTTCCCCAAAGGACATTCTATTCTGCAACATTCACTTTCTTTTTGTGTATCTGCTTGTATGCAAGACAAAAAGGAAAGAACCGAGAGCTAGACAAGTTGTAAAAGAATGAAAGCCAAAGCTACGAGAATATTTTTTTATCTCAATTGCATTTTTCCCTCTCTCTTCTCATCCATTTCCATTTCGCTTCACAAAAACATTCATTCCTTACGAGCGCTATTCTCTAGCATCTATTGTTTTTCTCCCATCATGCAAGCATAATAAACACAAGCCAACGCGTTCTTGTCGCGTACAATTACAATTATACAAAAAACTACACTGTTATACACAAAAAGTAATTCATTGCTGCTGCTCCAAGTTTTGTTGAGCTGAGCAAGCATTGCTATCTGCTCCCGTTGCACCGGATGTTTCTTCATTTCATGGATGTGTGCACTATTTTCCTCTCAAAAAGCAGATACAAATATTGTATTTTTTATCATGTGACAAAATTGTCACGCTAGCCAAAGATAGAAATCTTAATAAAATTTTATTTATTGTGATATTATATGACTTCAGCCGTTATTGAGTGTGCTTTGTGCCGTTTTGGTACGTCTATTTCACTCACAATCCTAGAGAAATTAGTTTAGCTCTCAGATAAAAAGCAATTTGTAGAAACGTAAGGCAAGTGCATACGTGTCCTTTACCATTTACTTATATAGCCTTTTAAAGTCAAGTAGAATCTGTGGTACCTTCAATTCCTGTATCTAAATAAACTTATCTTATATTTTCGAATACACATGTTATTTCTTAAAGGCATGTAATTTTCCTAGTATGGAAAATTCGTAATGTTGGTACTTTTTTATTGTACCTCTTTCTAAGAAAAAGATTAATTTTAGGAAGGAGTGCTCATGCTGACATAGGATAAACAGTTTGATTCTTTTTGTAAAATAAAATAATTATGAAATTACAATGCTATAAATTAATTATTGTCTTCATAAAATATTGAACAGTATAATCTTTTAAAATAATTATTTAATGAAACAAAATTCAATCACTCTGGATCATTATAATTAATTATTGATTTTCATAATTTTTATCAAAAAATATATTTTTCTTGGTGTAACAAAACTGTACTTTAATGATGAATTTTTGACGATTAAAGAACAGATTCTCTTTCTTAATTACTAAGCACATAGAATCTTTCTGTGGTATACTTGTTTATGTTCTTGTGTATTGATTTTCGATTTCGCTGTTCACTCACACTACACGGAAAAGTGCAACTAACTGATAACGGTTTTACTATAAGTGTGCAGATGGGTGATAGAGGCGAAAACTATACGATGGTCTTGTTAAGATTAGATTTATTGTTATGTAAAGATTGTAGCACAAAAGCAGAAAGGAATTTGCAGCTGGTACAACAAAGACGCTATCTTAGTAAGGAAGTTTAAGCAACAAACTCTAACCCTTTTCTAAAAATTGAAGCAGTTCTTAGCGTACATAATAGTTTTTTTCAAGCTGAAAATTTCAATGGTGTTTAAGGAAGTTCAAGCAACAAACTCTAACCCTTTTCTAAAAATTGAAGCAGTTCTTAGCGTACATAATAGTTTTTTTCAAGCTGAAAATTTCAATGGTGTATTTACACATACAATAGTGAAAGTAATAAAAAGTATTACAGTGTTGTAAATAAAAGAAATATATTATGTGCAAATACACACAATATATAAATGTATGCAATCCATCAATTAGCATTTCTTTCTCTCCTTTCCGTTTCATCAGCATCAAGCCGTAATACCACTTGTAAAGAGCAATGACTCACACTCCATAGCACATAGTGATGATGAGGGAAAACAAGTAACCAGTGCACTTTCGCAATATCGGTTCTAATAACACATTGGAGAAATCTTCATTGGTAAGTTCACAGCAATATATTAAACCGTTGACAGTTGGTACTTAGGATGCGTTTCCGAGTTAACTGGTTGGAGGGAAAGTATTTCCTTCCGACCAACCATCTGAGTGTATGTTATAAAAAACCAGTGTGGTTATCTCAAAATTCAGAAGCCACATTCATCCCATCTTCTAGTCATCAAATTTCGTAAAAGGATAGAGTACAAAGTTACATATTATATGGTTTGTTGATGTTGATACCAACAAATAACCACATAAAAGGGTGTTGTTGTCATTAAACGAAACCGAAACACTTTAACAAACAATATGCATAGCGCGTGAATGTGGTGTGAATAAGTAATAGAAGGCCATTTTCGTGTTGGTTTCATTCACGATGATGTGCTAGCCAAAAAGGAATATTGTTAGACTCAACTGGATGCTTTCACTTTTTCATTACAATATATAGTATTTCTATTCAACTTTCTACTATACTCGGACTTTTACATGAATAGAATAGTGTAAATTCAGCGTATGTTCTTGCTTTCCTTTCATACATGCTCTGTGAATAAATTCTCACACCCACACCCACAAGTGCTACCCACCCACGCAGAAGAAGTGTAATTTGGGTTCAAAAATTCTTACATAACAAATATATTACATTTCAATCTGGCAAATCCTTCAAAAAACCTTTGAAATTTTTCGCCCAACCCAAAGCAGGAATCGCGTGTACTAAATGGTCAAGGGGTTACATTTACATAAGAAGAAAGTGATTGAGTAACAACATCGACATGTAATTCAGCTTTCAAATATCACTATTTAATTTTTCTGTGATGTGTGGAGCATGAAATGGGACTCATAAGACTGTAATTAAATTAATAGTAGTTACGTTTTTTAAAGTACATAGTGTGTAAAGTGAACAGTACGGAAAGACTACAAAGTTGGCTATATGGCTCATATGAATGGCTCTGTTCAAAATGTTAAAAGTTTGAAAATTAGTACGGTTTGAGACGAGACATTCTTTTCGATTTAGTAAATCGTTTAAATTTAAAGTAGAGTTTGACATGTACATATATTCAAAGTCCCGGTTCACTTCACACAAGACTTTTTCGAAAAACAATGAGAAAATCGCAAAATAAAAGAACTTTCTTTTTCAATACCGAACAAGAACCAGAAAATCACGTGTTCCAATTCCAATGACGCACAGTGTTGCTTAGGTAAATCATGTTTCATAGATAAACTTAGGTAACCTCTTTTCATAATCTGAAAATTCTGGCTAACCAACCATAAAACCTATGTAAGTAAAAATAATAGAGAGAATATTCTCTCTATTATTTTTACCTTATTGTATTACCTTATTATTTATAGGTATTACCTATTTTTATAAGTGTGTTCCATAAATTATGTACATGTTATGTAATGAAGTACGTATGAAGCATGTAGGTAACCAATTTTTATCATCAGTGGATCAAATTGAGGCTCATAATTAAGCTGCTAACTGACGAGCTGCATCATGAAATATTAAAATGTTTGTTGCAGTTACTGTAATATTTACAACTTATTGTTAGTTTTAAAATAAATGAATGAACATCTACCATTATCATGAATTTGAATAACAGTTTAATATTTTGGCTCGTCAGCTACTATATGGTAGTATAGTTTAATTAACAAGCTTTAATTTGACTTACTGATGATGGAAGGTGGTTAACTTCCTTTCGAGAAATAGGATAATTAGATTTGATTCCCCGATTTAAATGCATGCAAAGTGCGCATGGCTATAAATAGTACAGAAGATTGTACCACATTAACATGCACTTCAATTTATGTGAAATGATATGATTTGTGGCTGCAACATTGCAAAACAAAATATGTACTTCATTGTAAAGAATTTCATTCCACCATACATAACAGTAGCTACTAACGTACATAAGTTGTGCTGTTGTTGTTTTGAAAATCGAATAAGTGGAGATGTCTGAAACTAACCGAATATTATAGGAATAAACGAGAATACGCTGGTCTGTACTAGTACTATGTGCTATCTAAGTGTTATACATGATATCTACATATTGCACACATGAGAAAATATAATTATAAGGCATTTAGATATATAATTATAACAGTAGGCTTCCGGAAATACAAGTATTCGATGGGAATGCAGGAGGATCTCTAACTTACGACACGACAGCTCTTTGGAAATGCCGGTCATTGCGGACGTACGAAATTAACTTTTGTGCTTTGTGTTCAACGACTATCTCTATACCCATTATGAAATGCAATAATTTGAAGTTTGCACACAAAGCGACACCCATATTCATTTTGATGTGCTTATTTGCATTCCTTTTTAGAACCAATTACAATAGCCGTTTCGTTATGTAACACAGGGATATTACATTTTTATGCAATGTTATTTATTAAAAATATATTATTGGGTTGGAAATCATGAGCAGCAAACGACTGTATGACCTAACTATAACTAACTAAGTACAAAATATAGCACATAATGCAACAAACTTCATGGCTATGTATATGACAAGACAAGATTGCGCGAAAAATGTTGACCCGACTGAATAGATGATAAGCACTGAACAAAGGAGAAAGTAGATAAAAAGAATTTGAATTTGGAATAGTTTTTGATAATTCATTAAAAATTAATCCCAAACTCAGCCTCGTCAACAACATACTTCTTGAGCGTGCAGTGAAATCTAACTGTTCTTTGAGACTGGATGGTTACAATAGAAGTAACGTTTATGACACCTTCTCACAAATGATTACTGATTTTTTACACATTTTTGCTAAACTAAGCACATAAATAGCAATGAATAGTATTCAAAACTACGGTAGTTGTTTGTAAACTATGAATTATTGGGTAAATTTAGGTTCTAACTTTAACTTGTTTTTGGAAACGCTTGTTTCCTGGAAACACAAATTTCCATTGTTTTCCGTTGGGAGATCCAATAAACTAAAACGTGACCCTTAACGGTTTATAATGATCTCATATTTTAGTNTTTCCTGGAAACACAAATTTCCATTGTTTTCCGTTGGGAGATCCAATAAACTAAAACGTGACCCTTAACGGTTTATAATGATCTCATATTTTAGTTACGCGTATATTACATCAGACATTTAACAATATGTTTCCCTTCGAGCCGAATATCACGTTGTTTAAAAAAATTGAAATATTACGTGATCGTTGTTGTGCAAGCCCTTATATGTGCTCCGGTTTTCAAGTTAATTCAACCAAATTCTATCTAATGCCAATGTTAAAACTCCAAAGTGATTCGATTCTTTATGACTGCACCATATTATTCTCAATAATTCCAAAAATAACTTCCCTTATTATCTTAACTGTTATGTAATCCCGTCAGCTTCCCTTGAACACCCAGGGTTATTCTTTATAACTCCACCAGAGCAACATGCTTTTATGTAATACATACGAGTTCATTTAATCAGAATGTTAAATATTTTAACAGAATATTGGTGACACGTACTGCTACCAGTTCCAGTCAAATTCCAGTTAGTGCTATCGCACAGAAGAAAAAATAGCAAAAATCATGACGCTGACCATTGTACGTCACTAGTCACTATACTCACTATGGCTCTATTGTCATTTTCCCAGGTTATCAGCTAACTTTTAGGTTCGTTGGCACAATATTTACTTATTACACATATGGTAACTATTAATATAAGCATTAATGGCTTTCTTCTTTCTATTTTTCAAGCTGTTTGCAGTTCACATATTTAGAGAATATTTTTTTCAAGC